>VWPV01030516.1:0-132752 GCA_013389885.1 Geococcyx californianus | reverse complement strand
TACGATACTGTGATAGTGTGATATTTTACAGAGCTGAGCCACTATTTCACCAGTTAAATCTTGAAGCCCACCAAGGGCAAGATCAGGTAAGGAAGCTGGAAATAAGAGCAAAGGGATAACAGAACTGGAGAAGAAGTGAGGTATTAACTGCTCAATTCGCATGAGGACAAGTTCAAAGAAACACTCAGCTGTGAAACTAAAGGGAAACTAAAGGAGAGCAGAGGCACCCAATCCTTGCTCAGGGAGGCCTGGGGAGAACCTTTTCAAGGCCAGCTGATGTAGGGCTGCAGAAGCTCAACATGGGATCATAAAAAACAGGGCTTGATCAAAAGTAAGTCTTGCAAATAACATGAAATGCTTAGAAGGTTTAACATTTGAAGTAGTATGGGCAAAGAATCATTTAAAGAAGTACCAGGGCAGCCAGTGATGAAAATAAAGGCAATATTCTTAGTAGTGAGAAAAATCAAGTCACATCTCTGCAATATTTCTTTGACATAGTTGCACCTCAAATCTTCGCTGAAAACTTTCAGCATAACACAAGATACATATTCTAAAACGAGCACCTTAAATGCAAGTCACATCAGTCAGTAATATCCTCAAAAGGCTCAGAGTGACTGACAGTGTGGAATTACATAAATTTATTTTACGAAGAATCTACTGAAAGGGCAGATTTGCCATAAGGTTTTGAAAAAAATGTGGAGGGAGGGGCAGTGTAAAACTTGTGTCCCTCAATCAAGGGCATCTTTATTCAACTTCCTAACCACACCAGCCAATCACTTCATGATGCTGAGGAAGCAGAAATAGGACTCCAATGGTTTTTGGATTCTATTTTCATTTTTTTCTTCCAGTTTTCACTTCCTACCTGAAAAAATGTACAACTTTTCACCGTGATGGAGCTTGGAGAGCAGCCCTGCCAAAAGGAACCTGGTGGTTCTGGTTGACGGCAAGTGGAACACAAGCCAACAGAGTGCCTTGGCAGGCAAGAGGACAATCATGTCCTGGAGTGCATCAAGCACAGCATTGCCAGCCGGTTGAGGGAGGTGATTGTTCTGCTCTGCTCTGCACTGGTGAGGCCCCACCTTGATTATTGTGTACAGTTTTGGGTGTCACAGTATAAAAAGCTACTGAAGAGTGTCCAGGAGGCCACAAAGCTGGCGAAGGGTCTAGCAGAGAAATCATGAGGAGAGGCTGACGTCTGTTCAGCCTGGAGAAGAGGAGACTGAGGGAGGACCTCATAGTTGTCTACTGTTTCCTCACAAGGGAAGGAGGAACAGCAGGCAGTGATCTCTTCTTGCTAGTGACCAGGGATAGGACTCATTGGGCATTAGGAAAAGGTTCTTCACCCAGAGGGTAGTGGAGCACTGGAACAGCTCCCCAGGGAGGTAATCACAGCCTGACAGTATTCAAGAAGCATTTGGCCAACGCCCTCAGACACACAGTGCGAATGTTGGGGTTGTCCTGTGCAGGGATAGGATCTGGACTCTGTGATCCCCTTCCAACTCAGGTCATTCTATGATTCTATGATTTTATTAGTAAACTGCAGCTTCAGGGAGGAACGAACAGTTCATGCAATGAAACAGCAGTGAAGCATTGACATGAAGCACCAAACTAATGGACAGTTGTGGTCCAGCTCCTCTCCTCTGGCAATGACTAGTAAGCAACACTTCCATAGGACGTGAAATGCCATGTGCTAATAGTTTATGCTTGGTATGGCACAGTATCGTCACATGACATCTGGGGATCTTTTGCTTCCTACCAAAAGAACTATTAGAAAATAATTGTCCAGTTGTCATTTAAGAAATATCTGCAATTGAATACTGTGCTCTTGCTTGCACAGATGTACAAAACCCAGTGATGCACAGAGTCACTTTAACTTTGTGCTGCTGTAGACAATTAATACAGTTCACATTAAATACTACACTGGGACATCTATATCCTGTACTCAGTGACACTGCAAGAATATTGCCTTTTAGAAAAATGAGAATAACCTCTAAAAGCTCGTGAATGCACATATTTGAGTCTTAACCTCAACACATAACAAAATATCATTTATTCTTCAAACATAAGGGCAAGGATTAAACAACCCCAAAGTGTTCCCTCCTTCACACGGCTGCAGTTCACCAGTGACCCAAATGAGTCATCCAGCATCATTGCTTCTAAATTTTTCTACTTTGGAATGATGTATAAAAATTACTATTTAATACATTGATTCGAGATCTTCAAATAAGAGGCACTAGCAGTATTATAGTATGTGCATGATAATAACAAATAATCTAGCATGAGACTCAAATAAGCCCCTGGAAAATGACCTATAGAGACCTATCATCTCCCACTGACCTCCTTCAAAACATATTTAGATCTCTTCCAGGTTTTTGTTGCTCTTTGGCACTGGTAATCCACCATCTGATCATTATAAAACATTCACAGCAAACGTTCCTACAAACAGCATGATGTTTTTAAGTGGATAAGAACAGGAAGAGATGAGCTAACAAGAAACAAAGATTCTGAATTTACTCAATTAACTTTACTTAAAAAAAGAACTAAAAAAGAGAAAACTCTGCAGATTTGCTTAAGATTTTCTATTTTGGAGTTAAGTCTCAAAAGCACTGCTCACGTCAGGCTGCTTTTCCCTGTAGTTCCTCACAGTATTCTAAATTAGTGTTTCTGTATTACTAAGTGTTTTGCCAAATTCATTCTTTGCGCTCCCTAAATACCACAGGAGAAAAGACACCAGTGTTGTGTTAGTAGAAGGGAACACAGTTGTTATTCAATTAGTTATATAAAGCTGCATTTGCTCTATTTCCTTGTATATATCATACGGAAGAACAAATATGATAAGATAAGATAAGATGGCCCTTACTAGAATGAATTTGTCCAACAGCAAATACTTCCTAACTTGAATACTCAAGAGTTGGTGAAATAGACTCTACGTTCTACATGAACAAAATCTGTTGTAGATGAAATAGAGCTTTTTATTATCTAAAAATACTTAGGAATCACTACCCGACTATGTACAAAAGCAGAACAGAACCAGCAAAACTAGAGAGTTGAAATAGCATGTTATAATTAAAATAGTACAAGGCATAAGTATGTTTCTGTTCTCAAAAACGGTTTTGAGTCATCTTTGCAGTATAAATCTGTACGGGGTGAGGGGCTGCTACTGTCAGTCAATTCAGTAATATGTACAAAGCCACTTCCAGAGTTTTACTGAATTAACTTTCAACATTGCTTTCACAATTCTTATTTATTTCTTATCTTTGTATGTCTTTCTTAACTTAATTTAGAGTAAAAAAACAGCAGTTCTGCCTGCTAGGAATCCAAAACCATCATGAAACATTAAAAAGGGTGTTGGGAGTGAACATATGTATCAAAAATCATTTAGATCAGAGGTGTCAAAGTCATTTTCACTGGGCGCCACATCAGCCTGCTCCTGCAGCGTAACACGTCACACGCTGCACACGTGCCCAGCGCCGGTGGGAGCGTAGGGGCAAGGAGCTTGGTGCTGTCACAGGGTAGAAACAAGGTGGCCGGCTGGGTAAAACAAGGTGGAGACTGGATTCAGCCTGCAGGCCTTGTGTTTGCCACCTGTGTTTTAGACAAAATTTTATAGAGTGTATGAGTTGTGCTTAACTGAGCAAGTTGGGGAACCAAAAGGGGTGGAGAACTAGAGCTTTTTGCTAGAAATTAGTTACAAGGAAGCATTCATCGTGTCTCCTGTACTCAAATTTTCATTATTTTATTAATCACAGTAGCATATTTATCTATAAAACTTAAGCAACTTACTTTGCAGTGGTCATACTGTTGCTGTAAGGTTGGAACATCCCCTCCAATGGGCATTTGCTTTTTTAGTTCTTCATCTTTAGCATTCAGCCATTTGATTAACTCTTCCAGGGATGTCAGCAATCTATTCCATTTCTCTGCACTGGCCTCCAAGTGAGCCCTGTGAAACAGTAAAGCATCGTTAAAGTCCTGGATAGCAAAACCAACATGAGAATGCAATAAGTAAAATTTCTCCACCACTAACATAGGAACATTTCAAGCGCTTCACTGCAAAGCAACTTTGCATTAAAAACCCTCTAAGTTAAAACATTTTGTACAACAAATCAAAATAAGCAGAGGAAAAATGAGGGAACACAGACAAATACATACCTGAATGCCTATCTAAAATCCTGAACACTGCACGTCTAAGCAACATAAAGAAACGCTGTGTTTTGTTGGGACTCCACCACAACAGTACATGAAGTATAAGCATCATTTTGTGAGCTAAAGTACTGAAAAACTCAACTCTTCAATGCCAAGACTTTGACTCTCCAGCAATGAAAGCAACAGGTTCTCCCAGCAGTGATGAACAGTAAATTGCTTGTGCTGCTGAAAATCTCAGTGACCTGGATTATTTACTTCATCTTTAGTCAATGCTGAGTTACAAGAGAATTAACACAATGAATCTGTCCCTCGGTTTAATTGGCAAAACCCCCAGATTCCACAATATCCTTTGTATCATTTTCCAAAATACCTTGACTTGATGGCTTCTCCCTGCAGTGTCGATACAGCTGCAGTCATTCTGTGTTATGGATGCATTTGAGAGCAGCATGTATTTAGTCTGTACCAGTAAACAATTTCTTTTTCCACACAGGTGATAGAGTAGAGCTAAGTCCTTTTCAGTGCAGTCTGACACCAGCTGCGCATCTTCCTGCAGAGATCTGACAGATGAGTGAACTGAACTTTAACTGTTGTTTCCTACCTTCACCCTCTCTTATTTTGTGCATGGATTTTTATCCTTTTTCCTGATTCACTGTAATTAGCATCTTGAAACTTTCACCTGGCTTCTCTTTTATTACTGTCTCAAATGGCATTCAAGTGAATGTTTGGAAGCAGTATGATAATTGTTGGACTGACAGGGTGATGTGCTGCAAGATTAATTTCAAGGCAAGCTTATGTTTGGGTACGCTAGGATGTCCCAGAAACACCGGGATAGATGAACCAAAAAAGTAGTCAGTAAAAGTGCATGAAGGGAGGAACATACAAAGGGAAAAATCATATTTCTGAAAAGGATAAACTAACTACCTTTAGGAAGAGAAACCTATTCTCCTTTATTCTGCTCAGGAAAGCACTGTGGGGTAACTACTTGGGAAGGGAAGTGAAGTACTTGCTAGCCGCAACATTTTGCTGCCTGCAGATTTGTGCATCATTGTTCCTGTTGTTCCTTGTTGCCCTCACGGATACTTTTCTCTCAACTCCGAATTCAAGCCCAGTTCATAGCCCAGGCCTAAACAGCTGAGCCAGCATCCAGCCCTGCACTGAAATACAAACTGTTGCAATCATGGTTGTACGCGTACTGGGGAAGAGGGTCCTGCTGGCCCTGGTTTCCACACCAGCAGCTCCCAAGTGAAACGTAGCGTCTCAGCTCCCCTAGCTTCTTTTCAGTTCTTCAATACTCAATAACCAGAACCACTTTCAAAGCCATCGACCTGCTCTTCCCATACGGATGGTGGTAACACTACAGCAAGTTAGTGCACAAAGTACCTGCTCCACAGCTGGAACATTTGCTGTAATTGGCCCCTGACCACACACAGGGGCACAATCCCAACAGCACAGGGTGGTCTCCTTTGGACAAGGAGCTTGACATCCCATCAAAAATGCCTTCAAAAATACAGAGTTGCAAAGCATTGCATATATGGTACCCTCAGGTGCTAGGGACTGAGAACCAGTCCTCCTTTCTGGAAGTGACAGTTATAACTCCTTATTAATCAGTCAGAGAGGCACTGCCCTCTCACCTAAGCGAAGACAGCCCACATTTGAAAGTACAGTTTTGCTGCTAGACTCTCAGATTGGTACAAAAATAAGCCACAATAAACTATCTTTATGAATTTCCAGAAGCAACCACAATTAAAATATTCAGATCAATAATTTTCCATACACTTGACAGTGAAATCTGTATTCATCATGATTTATTACTATATCTGGCACATTTAAGCAGCTCTCACTTCTAAAAACTGGCACACTCTAAGGCTTCAAGATTCAGCTTGAATTATTCAGCAGAATCTTTGTATACAAGATGAATTGCAGTTTTGGAGGGGAGGAAACCCCTGCAACTGGTTAAAGGGCAATTTAAGTGTAACTTGCTGTTGTTTTAACATACAGTGCAATGATATTAATAGTGAAAATGTTGCATAGGATACTAGATTAAATGCATTTTAATTTACTAATGACTACCGATGTGCAAGCAGCAAAAACATCACTAGTACCTTGTTTCAGAGTCCAGTGCAAATTCAGTTTGTGGGGGTAGAGCACTAAGGGTTGGGGAGGAAATGGACTACACTAACAGGGACTTCAAAATTCTTCTCTGAACACAAAGTGAGTTAACCTTTCTCTTGAAAGGTCAGAAAGACATTAGGGGGAAAAGGAAAACATATAGGGGAAAACACATCACATCACATCAGCCTGGATTATTCCTGAATGTTAGCCTTCTAAACCTATCGAAACAATTCAGTGTTCAGGACTGTGCTTAACACTGGCTGGAGCAATATTCCCCAGCATCAACTACCTAGAATTCAGAAACGCTCCTAAGAGAATCCTGGATGAGCCTGAAAAACACAGATGTCCCATCCAGCTGACCAGACTGAGAACACCCCTCCTCCACCCAGGCTGAATAAAATCATCCTTAAGAGCAGGAGTTATGTCAGAACTCCCCTTCTGTTGACCCTATGAGGCTTCTTCACAGCTGGAGACCTCCTCAGCTTTTGCTTCTGCTATGGAGGTAACACTTTCCCTGCTGAGTGACAAGGGAACACATGGAATAAAAAAAGGTTTGTGGGTGGCCTAAATATAGAGAATCCTCCTGTTTCTCTCATACTTTTACCTCTTTCCTCCTCCAAATACTAAGAGTCTTACACCTCCTGAACCAAGAGAAAACAATGTCTCTTAAACATTTGGCTTAAAAGGCAAATCCACCTAAATCTAAAGCTTTGCTTTCTTCCTAGCAATAAGATAATAAAAAGAGAAAAGGAAAGAGTGAATAAGACTACAAGTAATTTCAAGGGGAGGTATAGTCCTCTCAGGCGGTGTCACAGTCACTACAAGTACAGGTTAAGTAGTTTTCAAGTATTTAAAAGCATGTCACAAGAGTGCTGCTTTTTAAGGTTGGAACTCCCTTTAGCTACAGTGGCAAGTAAAGTCAACCTCAGCTCTAAGAAATGAAGTGATGAAGAAAAACCTCACACTGTCCCTAAGGGAGAAAAGTACTTTCAGCAACTAAAAAGTAAAACAATCAGAATGTACACATAGCTGAAAATATTGGGAAAAAAAGACTTTGAGAAACTTTAATCTAGAAGAACTACCCAAGCTAAAACCCATGAAAAAATAATCAGATTTTTCAATCCTCATTCCCAGCATCTAACATTGTTATATGCTGTTCTCACAAGACTCATCCATATAGTTTCGCTTTCCAATTCATCCTTGAAATAAGGTACACCAAGAAAGCAGAATTTGAAGGCAAACAGCTACATCAACACACTGAGTTCATATCAGTTCTATGCTTTGTTATTTCCCTATGAAAGCTTTCATCACTCCTGTGCGAGTTAAAGTGAACTGCAATGAAGGAACAGAGCAAAGTACACGAACTCAGAAATGCTATGCTCCTTTCAGCAGCTACTGAGATTTGAAAGGTTAATTTACTTCTCTCTTCTTTGCTCCAGTACTCTCTTCCCTGTCTAACTTCTAATAGTACCTGAGGGATGTGCAGCCCTGCAGCACTGCAGGTACCAGCAGAGCAACACAAACATTGCAAGCATTAATGCTGCCTGCTGGGATGCACGTGCCTTACCTACACAGAAGTAAAAAGATGAGTCTGTATACAGAAAAGCTGGTATTCCTAAGTTTTAGAGCATTCACTGCACAATCTCTGTCTCTGTATTACTGCCTTGGAACTCACAGCTGGCTGGGGTTAAGGACTTGAAGGCTCTTTGGTTTTTGGCCATCAATTTCTCAATAATCAACCCCACGAAAGGCCTATCAACTGAATTGCTTTTGCAAGAACTCCACAGTCACTAAGTTATGATCTTATGAGCATGTTTTTGACTTTCTCTCATGTTGACTTATTTGGGAGCAGAGCTTAAAATAGCTCAAGTTCAATAGCTCTTGCATTAAGCTACTTGTTTGATGGGACCCCACACCGAACTGTTTGGTTTCTCTGGTTCAAGCTCCATCTGCGAAATCTCATAGAGCTGATTTATCTGTTTCACTTAACTGCTTAGCAAGCTGGTGATGGGATAAGCAGAGATAAAAAGTAAATGTCACATTTTCCCCCCTATCTTGCTTTCAAACTCTTGTGCCTGAATTTCAAGCTCCAACAATTTTTCAAGTCTTTGGAAAATTCAGATGAATGCTGAACACTGTTCTGTGCTATTAAAAGAACAGTTGTCTTCAATCAACAAGTGAGCAGCTGCAATTAAAAGCTCTAGAAATTTACATAATTTGTTTTAAAGTGGAATTTTATAAACATTAGTGAATATGGTAATAATTATTTCCAAAAAGATATCACAGAGATTTAAACAATTCTTACATTCAGTTAGTGAATTTGTCACTTGGTAAGGTAAAAAGAATTGCAAACCACATTCCTTGATAAGTATGTATTTTAAAACATTTCTTAATTGAGTAGCACCAATATGGGTCAAGACACTTAAGATGCACGCCCTATCAAATTATTCATTTCAGTGGTAAAAACAACAGTAAACCCCTGATTTCTCCTCACAGTAATTGTGGATTCACAGTTACTTCATTGAAATTGCTATCTATTTACAACAAGAAAAGATCCAACATATTTTCTGGAAAATCTAGTACAGATTG
This sequence comes from Geococcyx californianus, assembly GCA_013389885.1. Lineage (NCBI taxonomy): Eukaryota > Metazoa > Chordata > Aves > Cuculiformes > Neomorphidae > Geococcyx > Geococcyx californianus. Next base: position 123,908 of record VWPV01030516.1, on the reverse strand, counting down.
GCAAGTTAAAACTGCACAGCTCTGGAGAGAGAAGAACAAGTGGTTAACCCTGCTTGGTGAGCAAATTTTTATCCTTGGGCTCAAGGGTCCTTTACAGAAGAGATTTCATTTCATGGTCATACTTCTCAAGCCTTTTAGAAGACAGCAATTGCTCCCCACTCCTGTCTTGACGTTTTCATTACTCACCTGATGTTAGCTGACTTCGCCTTCAGGTCGTTCCAGCGCTGGTTCATGTCATCAAGCCGGTGCTGCAGCACAGCAGCTTCCTCAGAGTTTCCCAAGGCTTTCACCATCTTCTGTCTATTTCCATCAATGCTTTTAAAGATGTCATTGTGGGCATCAATCTCAGCTTGGATGTCCTGAAATATCAGCAAGAGAAGTCCAAACATCTTAGCTCCCTAAATAAAGGATGGGAGAGCTTATTCTCATTAGCACTCCTAAGCGCTAGGGCAGAGCACGTAGTCTGACTTTCCTGGGTGAATGAAGAGTCATAACATCGCAATCTTATTAACATTGTTAGAAAAGGTCTACCTGTAAATATGAGAAAAGGAATTTGAAAGCCATCCTTGACTGTGAAACAGGACTTAGAACTATAAACACTAAGTTCTTTGCATGTTTTTGTAGCAATGAAGTTAACTAATTGTCTATTCCTCCCCCACGCATTTCACATGCTGCTGCATTTGAAAATACACTAAAATCGTTCCTGGCTCAGCAACCACATAGATTCAGCCTTAGCTATGTTATCTCTTCCCATTGCAGAAAACTTACACAGCCCAGTGAAATTCAAACTCTATGTAGCGCTTTAGGGCACATGCAATGAAAGATTGGAACTATAACCTATGTATTTAAACTTCAGCTAAATGACTACAGCTACCAGAAGCCCATTTTTACAATTAAACTACTGTACCCCATGGCCTGGAATCTATGGGGAGGTACACATAAAATAGCAGGTTGTGTTATAATCTGAATTTCATAGTAAATACTGAAAATAAAAAGAAGTCATTCTATTTCAGTTCAGCTTAGTCATTTCTCCTGTCATTAGAAATTAAATGCATTTTATTCTCTGATCCACTATGTGCCTTAAGAAACACATTACAGATCTTGTCTTCATCTAACCAAGCACAGCATTATTTTTAAAACACTAAGAGCAAACAAAACTTCCTGCATCACCGACAGCGCTTTCTACCATCCATACATCTACGTATACTCCAATACAGCAATGTAAATGTGTGGAGAGCCAGGAGGTATACTGGCTGTCTCAACAGGATTAATCAGCGAAGATTGAGATAGAAACTTGATGCAGATGTAAATAAATGCCTTTTGCAAAAGAAGAAATAACTGAAATCTCTTAAAGGTTTTTACTCTTCCAGACAACTACTCAGTATTCTCCATCTGTTCCCAGGAGTCAGAAAATAAGACAGCATGGTCATCAGTTAAACAAATCAGATGCTTCTTCAAAAACGTTTGCAGCTCCTGTCCTTGCATCTCCAACACACAAGTAGGACCCAGTGAAAATCCACAAGTCCACACAGCAGGAGATACAACCATGTACAGCAGTTACCATCTTAATTGCCCACTAATCTGTGCTATGAAAGCCCAGTCATGTCAAATCCATTTCTACATCTCTTCTACGTGTCAAAAGAAAACTTCACTCAAAACAAACTGATCTCTAGTATTCGATTCTACAATCACAATATTCAGTCTGAAGCTAGCGAACCTTCATAAAACTAACTTTGACTAGATTGGAGAGGACACTTAGGCATGCATTTAAAACATTAAAAATGTTTCATTCAAAACATGTTTGATTCTTGCGTTTGCCAGTCATCATGTTACATTAAGGCATAGTAACTACGTTTGCATTCTCCAGTCTCATTTGTGATGCCATGTTGTGACAGATCAGTTCAAAGAATAAACTTCACTGATTGATTTCTTCTTCTCTTTTCTGATTTCCATGAAAACAAAGCACTGACAGCTGATGGAAAAACCAACATGATCGATATTAAAGTTAATGAATAAGTGCGTAATAGCTCCTCCCCTCAAAAAAGAGGGCGAGAAACCCAAATAATACATCCCACATCAATGTGCACAAAAAAGTGTAGCAGAAAGGTGGGGTGTGAAAGATGGCTAATAGCAACAGATGGACACTTTAGTTATTCTCCAATAATAATATAAAAGACCTTGAAGATATTTTTTCAAATACTATCCTCTATCCAAAGGCTAAAAAAGGATAATGGGCTTTCATGTTGTCCCAAGGCTGCTGAAATTGGTAGCAATTTCCTTTAGTCACTGAGTAATCTTTTAATTCTTACAGGAATTTTTAAACATATTGTGGTTGACCTTCCTCAGAATTTCTTATTTCAAAGTGGGAAGAACTCTCTATTCTGAATATGTCCCAACTCATGTCCATCCTGATCTATTATTTTTCTTTCCCTTTCTTTTTTCTCGTGTACTGATTTCTTCATATTCTTCTCCATTGTCCTCTATGAGGCAAAGGGATGAAAAATGTTGATTATCCCTGCTCAAGTCCTAACTAGGATTAACTCTAATAACAGTTAATCCTATTTCAATTTTTCAATACCTTAGAAGCAATTATAAACAATTCCCTATTATCACATGGAACCTCCCATACCCAGAGTCACAGGGGCAACACACTGGAGAATGCAGGAGAAATGGGAAAGAATTCTGTTGCTTTTGTCAAAAAAAGGGGGGTACAACCGTGAAACACTGTTATTCTTCTTAGCACAATGCAAAGGACATCTGGGCCAGAGTGCTCTCCCAGTGCATGCAAAACAAAGTAAAGAAAAACAACAAACCAAAAATAACGAAAAAAACCCAAACTAAACGAAACCAAAACAAAAACAAAAAAAGAAACAGAAATTTATATTGCAAACAGGGAAGGACTTCTTGTCAGAAGAAATTCAGTTTTTAAATTGTAGTTACACAGCTTTATCAGCTTAATTCTTGGAAGTTGTTTTGCTAATTTTGTAACTGTTTAAGTGTACATATCTATCAAACAGGATTGATAATTTATTGGTAAGACATGAACAAATTTGTTTACATGCCCAACTGTTTGCAAGATTGAAGTTGTAAATTAAAAGAAAGCTCTTTAAGGAAAGAATTCATCCTATATATAGATCAAGGTGCAAGATTCAAAGTTGGAAACACAGAAAGGAGAAGCAGTACTTCGGTTGACATTTAGATGTCTACTTCAACTTAGGCTAATAGAATATTGCCACTGTCTTTAAATTCCTTTTCAGAATTAAGATCAAACTGCTGCCCGTCTCTTCCACTTTGGTCTGGCAATTTCAAAATCCCCTTATTTCCGTTCTGAATCTTAGACTGCCCTTTTTACTCCTCTCATGGCAGATGATTTACCTGCAGGATCCAAGCCATCATTTTATCCTTGGACCTGACTTCAAAACTTGTCTCTATAATAAGAAGCTACGCCTTGATTTAATTTGAATCAGGTAAAATACTAAATTATCATATAATGACAACTAAAGAGTGTCTTTGAAGAATGTATAAACACAGTATGTGACATTCAGTAATGCTACAGATGGCAAATCTGAAAAGCAGTCAAAGATGTAGACGGGTCCAGTTGGAGATGCAACTGGAACAGCCTATAGGAAGATTAGAGTGATTTACCTAATGTGAAAGAAAATACGTGACAAAGATTTGAACAGAATCAAACTTTGTGACTCCAACTTGAAGGCCAACCAGCTATCAAACTTGTTTTCTTTTTTCCCTCCTCTCAGACTGCAAGGATATTTTAAATTGCTACAACAGTAGACATACTTGTCCTTTGGAAACTATTCATCTGTTGAAGGCCAAAAAAATAAATAAGTCCTTTAAAAAGACCAACCCACCCACCCCCTAAAACACCAAACCAATAGCATTCCTATGACAATGGGCATTCTAGTGCCTTTTTTCTGAATTAGGAGTCCAGAGGCCCCTAATTAACTCCCTAAGCTGTTCACGTATTCACTTCCGCCCATGTTTTCTCAGATTTTATTTGTTCATACCATCTTGATAGGTAGACTGTCATTTACACAGGCAAAATATTTTCCTCTTTAAAGGGCACAAAACTTTCTGTTGAAGCTAAAAAACACGACTGCTGGAAGAAAACTCCACATTTCCACATCAGAATTGAAGTGGAAGAAATGATGCATTTTATAACATGTAGAGTGTTACTCTATTCCATTCACATGGTTAAGACTCCTAGAGTACTTAGATCATAAAGCTAAAACAGGCAAGTTATTTTATCCTGTAAGGTAAATAAACAGATTGTCCAGTACAGATTCTATTATCAAGATCCCTCAATCAAGATTTTACTACGTATGATAGGACACAAAAACCCAGCTTAATCTCCTACAAAAAAAATCAATAGCATTCTACACCACATCATTGCAGGTTTTTTTAAAAAAAAGTTACATAAGGTTAACTGATAAGTTACAGAACTTATCAGTGTTTGACTCCAGTGTCTTCCAAACCCGCTACACAGTAAAATTCTGTATTACATCTGTATTTTCAACTATTTTTCTATTTATTAGGAACAGAATTCCACTGAATTTTTATAAACATCTGGCTATAGGGCAGGGATGGCAAGTTATGGTACACAAACCACGTGTGGCTTGCAAGCAATGGATGTACAGGTCCAATGATGCTGCTGTGCCACAATCGGGCAATGTTTCGTGTTGGCTTGCAGACTGCTATGTAATTTCAATTCCCAAGTACAAATCACAGAACAGGCAAACTGTTGTGGCTTTAGAACCACATGGAGATCTTAAGAGGAGTTAGTAGCATTGAGGCTGAGTCCTCATAAATGAAAAATAGCTGAAAAACCTGCATTTTCCCCAGCAAAGGATAACTCTGGGCTATTTTGCCAGGACAGTTTTGTACTTCCATCCAGTACAAGTCATGGCTGTGACTGGAACAGCTGACTTGGTACAGGAGGTATTCCTGGAATTCCAAGGCCCACAAAAATGTCTGTCTATTGGCTTCTCTGACAATGTTCAAGTCAGCAAAAACATAGAGAAATGCTGTACTCGCCTCTTTTAGAGGTCAGGAATAAAGGTGACTGCTCACCAAAGTACCTGCAGGAAAGTCTTCCAGCTGGAACAGCTGGAACAAAAACGTCAGTGACAACAAAAGGACATAACTCTAAGGCACATACATGAGCCAGAACATCCTTCTCTGAGGTCTCACAGCAGGCAGCAAGGGAATGGATTTATTTTTTTTTAAATAGCAGATTGTTTAGCCTGTATCGAACCAGATACATTTTACCTGCTGCTGCCAACTCCCTCTGCGAACACTGCTGTGTCAGATGTTCCCTCTAGCCTCTGCTTCACTCAGAGCTTTTCACATTTTGGTGAATCTTAAGGAGGAAGTAAGAATTAGGGCATGATACAGGTGTATGAAAGTGGCCATTGTGAAAGACAAACAGGACTCTTATTCTTCTCTTCCTTACAAATGCTGGAGGTAGCAGGGAGGGAGGTATGCTGTTGTAAAAAGAGTCTTTGAAGAATCCTGCTACACATCTCATCCAGGGAGTCTCTCCTCTGGTGTCAGAGGACCGTCATAACCTTAGAATTGATCATCCCATCTGCGTTTTCAGAGGCCTGCAGTGGCAGTTACTGTTAAGCAGCCAGTTCATAATAAATTCACATTCAGAAGAGCAGTACATATGCAAAACCCTTGGGCAGAATTGCCATTATCATAAATCCTCCAGCGGCAGGAGTGTGCACAGAGACAGACATTAAACCTCTGTGAAGTGTCATACCCAAACCACACTGGGTACCACTACAGCCACTGTGACCATAATACAAGATCAAAGAAATTCACAAAAGCAATTGGCTTTAGATATGACAGAAAATTAATTACTACTTAAGCTTTCAGACATTTCAGGAAAAAAACTCACCTTTTTTTTTTTTGGAAAAAACACTTTGGGATATTTTGCATATCAAATATTAAAATGCTTGTGCAACCAAAAGCTTTGCACCAACACTTCAAGTTTCCAAAAAGCTGTCTTGACTTGCACTTAAACCCATGGACAGCACCTGAGCAGGTGACATATGGCGTAGGTAAGGACTCATTTCATCACAAGAATGCTGATGCACTTAGGAGGGATGAGAATGCCAGCCTGCCTTTGACCATATTTGTGGCTCCATCACTTGGCACTGACCCAACATTTGAGGGGCATCATAAATCCGTTAATACTAATTCCAGCAGTCACATAATTGCAACTGAACAAAGCTGCCTTGCCCACTCCAGTGTAACACGACTCTGTGTTTTCATAGGAAGGGAGTGTCGTGCAAGCTTCTGCAAATGCCATCTGTTTTCTGCATTACAACCACAGTAACAGGACTCATAATTCTCTTCTTACAACATACACTAATAAATTCAGAGAGCTGAAGTAGCTTGCAAGCCAGGATCACTCTCATAACACTGTTTCTCCTGGCAGTAAACTCCTCAGTTAAGAAGAACAGGATGGGCGTGTGGGAAATCACGAAAGGGAGAGATGAAGCAGGGGAGGAAGGGAAGTTGCTCAAAGAAAAAAAAAAACAAACAAACAAATCACACCCTCAAAAAAAAAACCAACCAAAAAAACCCAAAGAAAACCCAAAACCCCCAAAAACCACACACCAAAACAAACGGAAAAAGAAAACTTGCTTAAAAGGTGCAGATCAGAATTTGTGGTTGAAGTTCACTGGCTAAAATGTTAACTTTCTTCTCCACTACCATAACATCCTCCTACATTGTGTTACAAATTTCATCACAACAAACAAAATGACATAGTAAGCTCCAAGCTAAAAAATAGAGCAGTGCTGCAAGACCTGTAAGTTTTGCTTTTGTTGAGAAACAATCCGTTCCTTGGAGGTGAAGACACAATGGAATATTCAAAATCACAGGGAGAGCACGGAGTTTGCAAATGTCAGGGCTTGTACAATACAAACATTAAAAACACTGGTTTTGAAACTTGTCTTAACCGCATCATGAAGCATCTCAAAGACTCCAGTATGTGTCCTACTCTTTAAAGGCTACCAGCAGCAATTACAATAGAAGAGCTAAGTTCAGTTGACAAACTGGGCGCAAGAGCAGAGCAACTGATCCACACAGTGAAGAAACTGTCACAAATACTTTTGCAGTTACTAAAAGCAACTTCTGGAAAAGCCATGCCGGTGGGATCCTAAACACTATCTGCCTCATTAACTCTAAATTTTGCTACTCTAGGAAAGTAAAAATAAGAGAGTTTAAAACCCAAACCAGCTTACAATATTCTTCTGGGGACTCAGGTTTATTACGACTTTGGGATTAGGTAAAATCATTATACAAACCCAAAACAAAAGAAAAAGTGGCTTGATTTTATTTTATGAGACTGTTAGGTACAGTTAGTAGTACCCATTACACTACTGGCTCCAGTGACCAGTGCTGATTTGCATTTAAAAAAAAAAAACAAACAAGCCATACTGAAATTCATAGTTTCAGAATAGAAAATGACAGCAACAGGCTTTACAATCTGCTCTCCTGCTTTGTGAGCACAGTATTTTATATTTATCTTAATGCGTAAATAAACTATCATCTATTTTGTTACACTCTGGTCTTGCATGAGAAATGTTATTAAAAAAACCCAAACAGATGAAAAGCCAAGTTAACAATAGTTACAAACTTACAACCCAAGTTTCATTGGAAGTGCTGACAATTAGATGAAAACAGTTAGGTTTTAAACAGTCTCATGTCTCTTGCTAATCAAAGCAATCGCTGCAAAGCCCAGCCTCCTGCCTCTCAGCATTACTGTTACCAAATGTCCTGGTAAGAGAAAGACTAACTAGCTGGAATAATAGAAAAATAGGTGAAATAATGTGAAAGTGGCACATTCATGGGAGGTAATTGTAAATTTAAAAGATGTTCCAACTTGGCTAAAATAACATTCAACTAAAATTAACAGCAAACTGCAGAGCACTTCCTTTATGTCAATAGTGAAGTAAGTTAACAGACATCCTGGAAAGTTCCGTTATGCTCTTGACTTAGCAGAGTCCAAACTTTTCTGCCATTTCCTTTGAAGAAGAAAAAAGAAGAAAAAAAAAAAGAAATTACCACAGCCAGTACATACTCTAAAACTAATCTTTTAGGGCCTGAAATGTGGATGGGAAGAAGCAGTAGACTTCCACACTTGTGAGGCAAACAAGGGTCACATGAGGACACTGACAGCAATGCAGAAAACCTCCTAAGTTTAACCTGTCCTTTTCATTGAGTATTTTTCAAAGGCACAACCTTTTTCCAAAGCGTAAGCAAATGAAACTCTGATTATCATACCTTCTCAAATTTTGCCAGCAACTCACGTAAGCTGAAGTTCAGGCCAATCATCATTAAGCATCCCCTGAAGCCTACATTTTCCTGGTACGTCGTCCAAGCCAGGTCTACAGCCTTCAAAAGGTATCTTTCTTTTTCCACCTATAGTGTCTTAAAACTCTCCGCAAGCTCCTGCATGTTTCCCTCTTTCAGGCTGTGTTGCCCCGTGGGCAGTTCATGCAGCAGCATTGCTGCAGCCTCCCTGTCCCTGCTCCTTCCCACAGGCTGGGCAGGTGGGGACCAGCCGACGGTGCCTGGAGATGCTCCTTGCAGGGTTAACCCGGTCCCATGGCACGGTTTGCCTCTCTTCGTCTCCACGCCTGGACAGGACTGCTTTCACCTCACCTCTCCAATGGCCTGCAGGTTCCAAGTGCTTCTTGAAAGCCCCAAGCTCAAAGTTTGGTCTCAATTATCCCAAGTAAGAGAAGCTATACTCTGCTGGTATATGACTGATGCAGAGGGTGGGGAGGAGGAGCAAGTCCTTCTATGTTGCTCCATTCAAGAGAAGAAATTATTTAAAAAAAAAAAGAAAAAACAGAGAAACTTCTGTTTATAAAAATCACCAAAAGACAGCTTTTCAGGGAAGCTGAAATGAGATGAGGCACACTTCAGACTAGGAAACACAGCAGCATGACCAGAGAGGAGGCCACCTCTCCTCTCCCTGCCTTCTTCTCAGCTGGCCACCAGCGGGCTGCTGTTGCTATGGCAGTCACCAAACCACCTCCAGCCCGCTTCGCCTCACCCAGGGGATGCCGCACCACACAACAGCCAAGGCCCGTTAAAAGAAAGCTAAAAAGTTTCCTTTGTTTAAGGAGAAAACCCCCAAAATTTCCAGCAGAGGCTCCTGCTGCAACCTCTGAAGCCTTTGCTGGGGATCATCTCCCTCGGTCGCGGCTGCTCTGACAGCAGTGTGGTAATCTATCCCTGGCATTTGTTTATTATTGTAATCAGCATCCTCCCTTCCAGCAGCCCTGGTGCTGCTCTGAAGCCAAGCACACTCCCCCTTCCTGGAGGCCTCCTCACTGGAAAACCGCTGCCACCCCTGAGGCTGCAGGAACCCCCGACCAAAACCCCTCACTCGCCCCTTCTCCTTCCCCTTGAAAGGAAAGGAAGCAATTTAGTCACTGAACAGGTTTGGGGGCTGGAAAAGCAACGTGTGCTCCGCAACGCTGACACAGGACACAGGTCTGCTGCTGCTCAGGAGGGCAGGCCCCGCGCACCAGAGTGTTTTCATAGGAGCCTTTGCTCGCCCGAAACCTGACACCCCAAGGGTGCCCACTAGGAAATCACTCCATTTCAAACCATTCCCACCACCCTGGGTGCCTATTTAAGCTACAACCACACATTACTCAAATGCCAAAAAGAGTTCCAGTAATAGTTGCCAGCAAGTCAGGAAATTTATAATTAAAACCAAAGCAACAACCCATCACTCGCTAACCCACTATAACTCACTCTATGACACGCTGGGAATTATGCACTGCTTTTATTTTCTTTTTAAATTGGCCAGCTGCCATTTGAAGCACCAATAAAGTCACCAATGACAAAATTGTCTTAAAAACTATTCGCAGCTACGGGATTATATCGATACAGCCAGTACGGGCAGGGATTTTAAGAATAAACTCTAGAAAAAATAAATAAATACTGGTAGTAGCAGGATTTTTGCTTATTTTATTTGTACTTTGCCACATGTCTGCATGTTTTATGTGGTCACATTAAACTGAGAGAAGTTTTTGAAATAAAGAAGGCAGAACTAGACCAGCTTTACTGCACAACTGATAGGTCAGCATAAACTCACTGAATTTATTCTACTAAAAAATGATGGCAAAAACCCCAATTATTAATGCAATGGTATCTAAAATCATGTTCAAATACTGTTCTTTTCTAAATGAACCACTTACTGAAGGGAAAACACACTTTAGAGTGAGAAAATAAAATCATCCTGCAAGAGATATGACTACAATTTCTATTTGAGGATCTCTCTTTTCTTCTATTGCAAGACAGATGCAGTTTGGATCCTGATTCTCATACACACTAAGGCTTATTTCTGCTGCTCTTGCAGAAAAAAAACCCTGCAAAATAGGAAGAAAACAACATTTAAATCCTCTTCAGAGGTACTAGTGCATATAAAATGAAAATGAGTATCAGACTGGATTATAATGAGTCTTCATAACTCCAGGACTGTATCCAAATATACGACATTAATTTTATGTTTATTCTCAGGATTCACTTAGATAACAGAAAATGGGGAAACAAGTTATCAACAAAAATTCTTACATTCTAGATCTTCCCATAACATTGGATGCAAATTTAAATGCTCTCTGAGTTGGACAGGCACTATTTTGCAGAATTCCGTAAAAGGTAACCCTATATATACGCATATATACACAATGTTGGACTGATGCTTCCAGTAAAGCTGCATTGAAAATTTTAACAAACAACAACTTTTTCAGTGGCCCTTTTACATGATAGCACAGTGTAGTATTTGAAAAATTCTGAATTTGTAGAAGAAAAATAAAGTAACTGAAATAATCTCAACATTGCCATATATTTAATAGAGTCTGTACAAAGGCAGTAGTTCTAGAGACATGACAATGGTGGAATGGTGGATTGTAAGCTCCAGAAATACCACATACATTTTAAGACAGCTTTACATTACTTATTACTACTACAATTTTCTTGATCAGCTTTATCATCATTTTCCATAAAAATAATTCTCCATCCATTGTTGGCAATGAAAGTATAAATGAAAACTACAGATCACACATCGAAGAAATATTTCAATGCTAGAGTTCAAAGAAATTCAGATTCCAAGAGCACAAGCCCTCATGCAAGCACATGATCCTCTGCTGAAAACAAGCAGAATGCCAACAGTACTGCAACAAAGCCTCCTTCCAAAATGCTCTTGTAGCTACTAAGAGCTACAAATGGGAATTTAAGACACTGGAGATGCTGATGTATTCAAGGCACTGCTGCAGAAGACTGTGTGCAATGGAACTTCTTGTTACATTTCGGTATTAGAGCTGTTTGGTGCATTTTCTCACTTCTTAAATAATAACATAGAACTGGATAAAAATAACAAAGTCCACTGACTGTGTAAACTGTCCACTTTATAGCCATTGGTAATGTTACTAACGGTAGCCTGTAAAATGCAAGGACCATCACAAAAAAAGCACTCTCATCAGTGGAAGAAAAGGGAAGGTCAGCATGGCAGCCTGTGACACACAACTATGATGACATTTGCTAGCAACTCTTTTTAGGAGTGGACTCTGAACTGCAGATTCTGCAAACCCAGGGTTAAGAGCCTCATCATTTAGCAAGACACTTAATGTAGGGATTATAAAACTAATAGTAGAATTGCACATCTAAAAACTTAGTACTGTGAAGATTGAATTAAAATCCTCCTACTTTTTATCAAGTATAAATCCAGAAATAACTGAATGTTAGGTTACTGCAAACAAGTGAACCAGCAGAATCATCAAAACTAAAACAAGGTAAGGAAAAACAAAACCTGGTATTCCACTACATCTGGAAGGAAAAATATCAACTCTGTGATGGTCTTAAACACATCTCTTATCTTCTCTTAAAGTGAATTTTAAAGTCTTTCAGATGTTAACTTGCAAAACAAGATCAAGTATGTGCAAAAACCCTATAAAGAATTTACTTCGGACTTGAGATGATGTGCAGAAAACGCACAAAGATGGTCATACGAAGCACAATTTCACTTTGGGATACAAACTAAAGAAAGGAGAGAGGTTTTTTCTAGAAGGAAATTGGAAAAATAAACAGCAGCAAGAATCTTAAGAATGAATAAACCAGGTAGTTTATACATAAAGAACACCTATGTCACGTGACTCAACAACTAGTAATGACAACAAAAAGCTAAAAAGAAGAGTGCTCCCTTGCACAACTCAGATGTAAAGGACACAGAGGTCAAAAGGTGGTTCCAGTAAATCAATACATCCTGGTTTCACTCAAGACATGCAGCTTCTGGCAGAAACACAAAAAGTTTCACTTGTTCAAAAGCACTGTGGTATTTTCTTCTGCCTTGCAAAATAGGTGGTATCAATCTGATCAGATCAGGAGGAAGAGCTGCCCTCACCCTTCTACAGCAGGTCAGCATTTACCTTACACAGTCAACACACAGCTCCAGCAAGATCAGTCCTACAACGACGCTTGCTATCAATTGATCCCAACACCAGGGTTTCACTAAGCAGAGATCTTCCAGCATAACTTTGCTGATAACCTCTGCCAGAAGCCAAATCACTCAAAGCAATCCCAAGGACCAAGAATTCATCAAGACAGATGTACAAATCGAGCTCTTGCAATAAAGAGAAACATATGGCAGGATAAGACAAAAGTCACATAAATATGATTGCCCAAACTACTAGTTCAGTATCTGTTACAGTGATGATGGCAAGGTAGATTATGAATTACATTAAAGGGTTTGCAGAATTCCTAGAGCCTAGGGCTAATGTACTGCACCAGTTTAACTTTTTCGTCATTTCTTTAAGACAGAAGTTTGCCTTGGAGAAAGTATTTTTACATAGATAAACCTGTGCAATATCTGCCATATTCAATTCCAGACTTCTGCATTTGCTAAGCACAGAAAGACTGTGGCCTTCCTCAGAGGAAACTTTAAATCTCAAGAATAAAATTTGCTAGGATTCCAGATGGGATAATGCAGTCTTGGCAACAGGCAATATTGCACTGCCATGAATGGACCAGATGTCTCGGTGGTGGTTTCCCCCATCATCCTCTTTTTTAATTGGTTTGGGCAACACATGGCTTTCAGCTTTATGCACCAATCATGATTTTCTAAGATTTTGGACCTGAGTACAAGTTGTGTGTTTTAATTTATTTTTACTTCCCAGAAGCACCTAGCCCTATAAGTGGAACATTTCAAATGTTCTGAACATTTGCTATGAACATGTGTTCACACAAAACCAGAAAGAAGTATCTCATACTTGGAGTATATCTAAAAGAGATTAGATGTCAAGGGGAAGCATGTACCACCTTGGCATCCATTTCAGACATGCAACCATTAAGAAAATTTATCGTACAAGACACTGAAATTGCATTTATGGGACTCACCAGAACAAAAATGTTTTAATCCTGACCCTAACCAACAGAATGAGGGAGGCAGCAGGGAGTATGGATTAAATTTGGCTTTCATGCCAGGCAGGAATTTCATCATCAGGTGTTATTTCCCAGTTATTACTCGTGAATAAACAAATGCTGGTATTGATCAACAGTTTTCAAAGAGTTCAGTCAGGAAGTCTCCTTCTATGACTGTTAGCTGCCTCTCCTCCTGGTTTCCTCCTCTTCAGGTATAAGATGCTGGCAATTGCTTGCAACAGTCACACTGGAAATCAGGAAGCCACGAGGCACTTCATGGATATTCTGTCTTAACTTGGATCTCTTTGCACAGAAACAAAATAAACACCTTGTCTTAAATGTACTTATTAACATTTTCATTAAAATGGGTGAAACTGAGAACAGAGCGATGGGCTAGTGGCAGTAGAATGTGACAGGCTGCCAAAGCTGCACACCCAAACAAAAGATTCTAGAGGTTGCATTAACTCACACCCCAAGTAAGCATCTGGTTAAAGACTTCCAATATTTCAGCCTCATCTGAAAATGGAATTTTCCTTAAGATTTTCTTGATTGACATGAGACCAGCTTTCTAGTTCCCTGACAACTTAGTTCAGGAAAAGTCTCATTAAATCTATGCATAATACATGGTACAATTAAATAGATACCTTTAAAATCATTTGCTAAGATAGGCTTATTTATGTATTTATTACTTGGTAAAGGATACTCATCTCACAGGATACTAAAACTGATCCAGGAAAAGCTGATTAATTTAGTAGTTTTTAGACAAGTACTCAATCTGAATAGTCAAAAGACCGTGAAAATAATATTTTAAATTTAGAGTTTATCATAAATAATTGACAGCACATCTTAAATTCTACAGCACTGACTCAGTATCTGTGGCTTAAAATCTCATTCAAATAACATATTGTGGTCTCTTCCCACTTTATATCTAAGCAAAGGCATTAGACTCAAGTACCTAACAAGGATACAGTGCCATTGCAATTATACTGTATAATCTATCATTTTGCCAAGTTTCAAGGACAAGTACTCGAGCACAACCTTTTGACTCAATTTGCCTGTATATCATTTTATGCTCTACTTTGTTTTATATTCCTAATTAACTAAGTAGCCTTACTTTGCAGGAAGGAGAAGTAGTACCTGGGTCTAGTTGGTTTGGGGGTTTTATGGGATATTTTTGAAAGCCACTGGGAACTTGACTCTCCCCAACCGATGCAAACTCCAATCTCAGCCACAAATTTTGCTTCAGCCTAAGCTTTTCATTCATGAACATCTAATTCTATATTTTAATGTTAGCAAGGCATTTTCTACATGTAAACAAATGCACTTTGAATTCCTAGCATATCCATTAGCAAGATAATAATCTCTATCTTAAGATGTAATTTGTATTATCTGAAGTAACCTTTTGCCTATGAAGTCAGAATCCCTGTTTTTATATCAAGTTTAACATGCCATGGTGGAACAGCCATAAGAAAACTACTCTTGTGAATATAGCAGGCAGGCATGTACTAAATAGTTCTACCAAACCACAGGAGGCCAATCTCCTAATCAGGCAAGAAATACCAAAGTACCCCATTCTAACTTACCAAAAAGGCAGAGGGTTTTTTTTTTGTTTTCAAAGTCCACTAAAAAAAAAAAATAAAAAAGATCAATAACCTTGAACTACAGGGATATTCCATTAACATTTAAATTAAATCTTTTCATGCTGTGGATACTGGACCGAAGTGGCAACCCTCAGTGTCTCACCAACAGAACTGAACTTTTTGCTGTGCTTGGACAAAGAAAAGCAGTATCTAATGGAATGCTCACTTTAAAAGGCTTATGACCGATAGCATAGGGCACCCATGACTCCATCTAAATTCATTAAACCACAGGATTAAATCCTAAAAATTGGTCATAAAATTAGGGTTTAAATATTGTAGCTTAAGAAGGGTATTTATTCTTTTCACTAACTATATAATGATCCCCTGAGCCAACTCTGTAGTTATGTAATTTAAATGAACAAATTATATTTCTTTTTACCACTTCTAATGTGTAATGAAGCTGTCAGGGACATCTAATCATTGCTTAGCAACACCTTAAGGGAGAACAGAAATAAGTTTCAGATAGCAATCCTCTAAAGCGTAGCTGTGGATTCTCTAACTGAGGTGCTTCAAATTAGCTGTGTAAAGCATGTAAGAACGGGAGAACTTACCACAAAGAGTGCAGAAGAGGGACAAGAGTGCAAAAAACAAAATTTCCTCAGCTCTACATGCAAGTTACACAGTGGTGCTGCTGAAAGCCCTCATCTGTTCCTAGCAAGCCTTCTAAATAGGGAATTAAACGGTAAGTACGGAACCACCTTCCTCTCATGCACGTGACAAGTAAGGGAGAAGATATAGTGTGTCTTAAAAGCTACAGCGAATGCTTTCTTCCACTCTGCTGCCCGTCCCCCAGTACCTGGTAGGCGTTATGACTTCTAAGTTTATAATTGCCTCAAGGCACCCAAGCTCCACAGCATATTATTTCCCTACACCTACGACAGCTCTGCTACAGGAAACGCATAATTGAGCCCTGTATGCTCACACCTGCTATTTTTCTCCTTTTTGAATTTTATCTGATTTAGCACATTTGATGCATCTTTTCCCTGGAGTAAGGTCCCAGGGACTGCCCGGGCAGGCAACACCCATCATCTCTACTTTGTCCTGGAAAGAATTTGGATGCAGTAATACATTTGCATAGCTCTTAAGTATTATAGAGAAATACTGTTACAAAACTAAGGAGAACTGAAATGTTGAGCATTTTAAGCCAATTAATTCGACCGTATTCCATTTAGTGTCCTAGTATGTATTTGCGTCTGTTTGCCATTTGACCTGTTGTGTCCATTACACAGCTAGACAAACGCTCTCAGTATTTATCTCAGAATAACCCTCTTCCAAGATTAAGGCCTATAAAGACGAAGCAACTCATGTGGTTATTACAAAATCCAGTAAATGTGCACTGACAAGGAAAATAATTAAGGTAAATTTCAAGAATCAAGTTACCACCAAGTGATTCAGACATAAAACTCCTGCATCATCATGGGCCAGAAAATGAAATCACATCAGACCTATGATCAGTCAGAGAAAAAGCTTTCGATCTCCTTGGGAACTTTGTTTCATTCTTTCTCCCAAAGACTATTTTGCAACAATAAAAATGCCTCATACCCTCACTGCAAACTGCTGCTGAAGTTAGATTTGACAGCACAGTGCACACAGCAGCAACGTTTGGCTCTGGAGACACAACGCACAAAATCATTACAGCACTTCATATACTCTCTCAGAATTGAAGAGAGTGTGCAAGAACTACACATTTTAAAAGCTCTAGGAAATTCAAACTTTATATTCGGTCATAATCATAGAATCATTATGTTGGAAAAGACCTCTCAGATCATCGAGTCCAACTATGAAAAACCTCATACACATCATGGTATGAACACAAATGTGACTTTATAGTCTAAACATGCTCATAACTCTCAATACATTTATACTTTCTAACCACGAGACATTGTGGGTCATTTGTTATCGCTTCATTTTTTTATTCCTCCTCTTCCCCAGCATCAGAATCTCAAAAGCAGGGCAGAAAGGTAAGGGAGTGGAAGTCAATCCTAATAATCAATGCTAGTTAAGAATTAAAGACTCATGAAATGGATAGGTTTATTAGCTTTAAAGTAAATAGTCATAAATATGCATTACAGATTTGACTTGTGACAACTGCTGATGACTAAGTGAATATTTCTGATATCAGTTGTTTGGCAGCACAAACAGTTTTTAAATTTGTAAGATGCAAGCAGCTACATGCAAATAAATACGACTAAATTTCTGTGTGTTCACGGGCCATCAATGATTTTGTGTATAAGAAGGAAAACGTAGAGGCTTTAGCATTCATTGGGTTTTTCTGTTTCTAAACTTTTAAAATAATTGGATTTTTCTTACTTAGCTTCTCTGGTTTATGTCATGCCTAATGTTTTTACCTTTATCTCCATCGAACCAACAAAGAGAATAATTTTTTAATTCTTAAACTGAAGAAGTTAAATTACAGAAGTACTTAATAAATCAGTCAGCATTACAGCTAATGTAAAAAGCCTTAAAAAAATCTAGGTTCTGATGAAGGACCACAAAAGCTCAATGTCATTAAGAGATGAAATTATACTATTTCGTAGCAGACAAAAACCAGGAAACATCATTTTCATGTTCATTGCCTAGAACTCAAACACATGGAAGGAACGCGAGAGAGATATCATACAGGAGTGACAGTTCTGCTGTTCATATCTTTTTGTATGTGCATGTAATCTGAAATGAATTAATCCTGCTTTGAT
The DNA here is from genome assembly GCA_013389885.1 of Geococcyx californianus. Classification (NCBI taxonomy): domain Eukaryota; kingdom Metazoa; phylum Chordata; class Aves; order Cuculiformes; family Neomorphidae; genus Geococcyx; species Geococcyx californianus. The sequence continues at coordinate 106,111 of VWPV01030516.1, read as the reverse complement.
CAGGAGGAAAAAAGTGGAAAAAGTAATGTAACATCTGAGGTTAAAGATTAAAGTTCAAATTACACAGATCCTCTTTAAAAAATGACTTGGAAGGAAAATAAGGTTCCAAGGCAATTATGAAGCACTACAGAGAGCAGGGACAAGCCTCAGTCAAAGACCTTAAAATTTAAGAACTTAAGTAAATAAAAGACTACACTTTTCAGAAGGCATCAAGGGAAAACAGTCATTGTAAGTTCCATTATTGCCAGATTTTAAATCTTTTCCCCACATTAAAGCTTCTAAAAACCATTATCTAAGGGCTTCCAAGGAAATATCATGTGCTGTTAAGCAATGGGATGATTGAGAGCAGTCTGCCATGTCACTCTGCTGACCTTTCTGGTATCTCCCCCAGCAAGAAGCATTCTCTGCCGCAGTGCCTGAATTACCAGCCTATCATCTTTGCTTTAGACAGGTTGTTTTGCTCTCCACTTTCTCTCTTTTTTTTTCTTTTTTTTTTAAAATTGTTCAAGAATTCAGTCTCTTAAAACGATTCCCAACATTTACCACAGTGAGAAATGAATGTCAGGTCTCAGTAAGAAGCATCCGTTTGGATGCACCATCCAAAATCATATCGTACAGTTCCTATTTAGTTTCTTTTAAGGTTCCTATATGTGATTGCTAGTAGCAAATTCATGTTTGCTTATTGAAGTGTCAAACCAGCAAAACCTGCTTTTTTGATTACTTCTTTTTTTCATTCCTTTGTTTTTACCTTTCAGTAAACCACGCAGAGACAGGAAGGTGCTTGGCCAAACTGCATCATTAGTTATTCTCATGAGAACTCTTAGCTCAGAAAGGTGACATGAACATGACAAAACCCCCGGTTTGCCTCAGTACCTGGTTTAGAACCATCCTTTCTATTTCATAACTTTTTCCACTAACCACAGTCAGTTTACCAGACTCGTTTTCTGGCTAACTGCTGCTTGGTACAAAAACCAGAAAAGCAGATGGATGCCAAAGATTAGGTCTGTGGCATATGCAGACTTCACATTTGCCATCTGTGGCATTTCTGAAGTCAGCACTCGCACTGCCCAAATATACAAAAACATCAAGTGTCCCCCAGGTGTGTTGCTAGGGCCAGCTGTATTCCAGGAATTCCAAACCTGTTGAGGGATGAAGGAGGAGAACTACAATGAACGTTCTCAATATGTTCTCCAAATCAACAAGCTGTTGGCAGCAGTTAACGTTTCAAAGGATACACCCTTAGAAGGCTTAAAAACTGGAGCAAATCTGTTTAATTCAGGAGAAGAGAGAAAGAACAGAGGGAACTGGAAAGCCTTTATCACCCTCTGGTATACACTCAAAACCACAGCAAAGGCCAAAACGAGCTGTGCTTCCCATCTCTGCTGGCCCCAGTGCCAGCCCTGTCCAACACATGGATGCGTGTAACAAACATTGCTGCTCTACTCTCGGGTGGCACTGTCACCCCTTCATCTGAAGTAACACAAAACAAGGTGCTCAGGGGAACGGATATGCCTGCTAGACATTGCCAAGAGCTGCTGGCATGCTCATGCAGAGGGACTTGGAATTTGCCGCTGGATTTCCCACTGCTACTGCCGCACGCACGCTTTTCTTTTGAAATATCCCATCTGACTAAAGTTATTAAGCGCTGAACCAAAATTCCTCACAGAAGGTTTATTATCTTTCAGCATGCTGTGCTATTTTATCAACTAAGAGGCTCACATAGAGATCTTATCAGTGGCCTGTTGACAAAAGTAAAGAGCATTTACAATTGAAATTATGATAATACAATCTTTATTCTTGAAATAAAATGTAAGCCGCATTATCCATAACTGCAGCCCTAGCTCTGGCTTGAACAAGAAGCTTATTTAATGTGCCTAAGGCTTCTCTAGCCCCACTTTATTACTAGTTACTTTACAAGAAACAAATAGGTTTTCCAAATTTATTCAAGCAGTGCTTTTATTGTTTAATGTTGGTCAGAAGCTCCATTTCCACTGCAGTATTGTATGCTTCTATTCTCATTTAACTCTCTTTTAAAGTCAAGGACTCCACCCACTTTTCAGAAGTGCCTGAGTTCATGCTGGAGGAAGGAAGCTGAAGATTTACATGTAAAAGCATACAATAAAGGTTAGAGTCAGCTTCTCAAGGACACAAGAACACTGGGTCACCCTACCATATCTGCAAATCAACACACCTTGGCTTTTAATCGGGTTATTAACTTCTTGAACATAGGTTTGGGTTTTGGAGTTTCACCAAAAAATTGGTTGGCACTGAAAAATTTTTAAATCAGCACACAGGAAAATTTAAGGGACAGAGAATTTAAAAAATATCCACTACGTTACATCCATTCATACTGCATTTTTTAAAAAGGTGGAACTCTGAAAAAGACTAGCATTTTACTGAGGATTCAGATAAAGACTGTTTAGCTGCAGGTATGAGTAAGAAAAAATTCAATTGTCCAGAGCCATACTTATTGGCAGAACACAACTCTTCTGGCATTAGTTTCAAAAATTTAGAAGTCTGAGCCTAATCAGCCATTTGGTGATAATGTGAAAAAGGTTCAACGTAGCAGAAGGCACTTCACTGCAGAAAATGTAAAATGAAGGAACGCCACGAAGAAGATTCAAAAACCCAAAGCATATTCAGCTGAAGAAAAGTTCCATAAAAATACACTCTGACAACAGAAGTGACTTGTCCAAAATAAAGGTATATTACTCTTCTCTGTTTACTTTAAGAAAAACAGCAAAATCCCCCAAACCGACTGCATGCTTACTCATGCAAGATGAAATTTGTGACCTTTCTTGCTTAGCCATTGTTTCCTGGAAAAGCAAGGGATACACAGACATATCAGCCTTGAATAGGCTCACTGGCGTTTCCCATGGTTGCCAACTGTTATCACAGGCCAACTGCAAACTCCTCAATAACTACCGAGGAATAAACAACATCCATACATTTGTGCATACATGGCTTCTCTTCCCTCTGTCCTTCTCACCCATACAAAACAGGCCATGCAAACAGATTTGTAAAGGAGCAGATTTGTTAAAAAACCACCTTGGATCATCTGTCAAGGGTGCTGAGTACTTGCGGCTCCCCTTGAGATCGTGCACCTTAAAAGCAATGAGCATTTCAGCAAAGCCTAGTGTTTATATAACTAAAGCAAAAGCAAACACAAGTGAAAGCCTGCGTGCCAGGAAACGAAGCCCATCGATGAATGATATTCTATAGCTCCAAAAAGCCATTGTAAATGACAAATGCTTCTTTCTATTGTGTCAGACACTTCCGAAAACAAAGCCACCTTCAGTGTTATTTCTGCAACCTAACACCTGCTAAAAGAATCGCTCCCCTGCAACAGGTTGTGTATTTTTCTCCAGTATTTGGCAAAAAGCCATATTTTCCGATCTCACAGCTCCCTTGGAAAGTGAGTACTGTGGTGGCTCCAGCCATCTGAGGCTAAGGAACACACAAATTTGCAAGTGAATGAAGTTCTGAGCTTGTATAGGGGTCCTACTGAAATTATGATAACATGGGGTAGTTCAAGCCCTGCTACACAGAAATAATAACTAGCACCATGGTCAGTCATTTTTAAATATAAAAAACTTGAAGCAGTTGTAGGCTACACTATCAGACATGGTCACAAACACTCTTGTCCAGAGCTACATCATGTGCTGACAGAAATGGTGAACTGTGGTATTTCCATATACCATTCACCAAATAAAATACAAAACCAGTTTCCTCAGGAGTAGCAAAACATCTTTAAAATAGACTTTTGGTATGTATGTATAACAGATGTCTACAGAGTAGCAGGAGAAGAGCTCGATAACGGAAACATGAAAAATACTCCATTCTTAGAAGGGGGATTCACGAAGGACAATGAAGTTAAAATGTTCTATTTCAAAACCCATACACTTGTGTGGAAATAGAGCCATCTTACAGAGGACCAGAAAACAACAGACAACATTCACGAGTAGTAAATTTTTAAAGTTAGTTTTCTCCATCTGACTGTTTTCTGTCTGTCTAGGACAGCAGAGAGGAGAGCCACACTAGCAATTTCTGTCTAAGGTCTTCAGGGAAAGGGGCTCTGTCTTACTTTGACAAAAGTAGTTGCTGAGGTAAATTAGGTCTCTGACAGGGATAAAATGAAGCTCTACAGCTAGCACAAAAGAGCTCCCATTGATTTTGGCCTCTTTCAGCTGATGTAAATAATCAACTAACCATAAGTTTGACAAGGAATAATTGTTGCCTTGCCCACTACACAGTGTACTAAAAAAGGCATTTAAAACCACCTTGACCAGAAGGAAAAGGATAAAGGAAAGCTGAGCTCAGGCAGTTCTTCATTAAGCTCTATTCTACAGTGTCACCTGCAACCACACAATCATCTTTCAGTGAAAGCGTGGGAGGGGGAGGGGGAAGTTTGGTGTTCCAGGTACTAGGTCTGAAAATCCTTGCTCTAACAGGGTCAATGGCCTCTTAATTCTGTCAAAAAAAAAAAGGAATTTATGAAGTTTCATTTAATCTGCAGACAAGCTTATTTGAAGCAAAGGTGATCTGCCAGCAGTGGACCCAGTGATGCGTGGCTCCCGATAAATTTCTTTCAAGTTAAACTTCCACATGGCTTCTCCGAGCCTCAATGGGAGTTCAGCTTGTGTTTTTACAGCCTTCCTCAGTGACACAAGACTGAGTTTGCTTTAACCTCTTGTCCTGTACGCACAGGAATTTTTCCACGAGTCATGCCTGTTTCAGCCTGGACCAGCAGTACAACAGTTATATCAAAGAGGCACAAGAGGGCTCTTTATTGAGACATGCTAAGGCAGCAGACACCTTCCTGCTAAGCAATATGCTACAGGCAGATAGTAAACTTGAGCTAACATCCATGCCCGAGGGCTGTTGCAACTAAACAGATCTTCTCTGCACAGAGACTCTCACTACCACTCAGAAATTACTGTGGCTTCAGAACACAGATAAGCTCTTGCCTGGCTATGAAATTCTTTAGCTGCTGGAAAGCAAAGTGGCCTTGCATAAAGTGTGAGCGTTGTCTTCCTAATTCATGCAAACAAGCACACCCCAAGTAAAGGGAGTACAACAATTACTGCTATTTCGAGCACCTACAGACTTCCAGCCATCTTTTCTTCAATGAAAATTTATATCTCAAGTTCTGTACAATGATAAACTAGTTTTAAACTTACATAGAGTTTAAAACAGTTGCTGCCAAAAGAGTTGGAAACTGACATTTGCATTTCCTACATCTGAGTCTAAGCAAGAGGATTCTTAGCAAACCTACAAAGATGAACCTCCCATAAAGGGGATACATTAATTAAATAAAAATCACTATACTCCTCCTTCATTTTTTGTTTTTTTCAGTAACTACTTTGGTGATCTCTATGAAAGTACTTTTTTTTTTTTCCTACTCTTCAAGTACCTCATTATGCTAATGAAGAAAACAGCAAGTCAAGTACTCACACATCTAAAATCAGTTTGGATTTGCTTTTACTTAATATAACAGTATTGGTGAAACTGCTAAAGGGAATGAGGGAGAATCAGAATTGGTTTTAGGAAATAAAAAAAAAAAAAACAAAGATGACAGGATCATCATTATTTCATGAAGATCAGTTAGGGAAGTTTTGTGATTTCAGAGGATTTTATACCCATTTTAGCTGTTGCTTTTTAATGTCTTTTAAAAGAACAGAAAAAGTAGAGAAAAGCTGTACTGATCTCAGATGAATCAAAGCAGTCGTAATAAAAAAGCACTTCTATTTGCCAGGAAAAGAAAAATGGTGTTTATACCAGATTTTGTGCTACAAAGCAGTAATATGTAAAAACCATGCAATTACGCAACATTTTAGTCAGTAATTACAAATGATATCTAAAGGTCAGTGAGGATGCGGGTACCAGGATAAAATCCACCAAAGAAGCTCATCTGAAAGTTTGTATCTCTATGTCTTTAAAAAATGACCCTAGACAACACATCCACATCAGTTCAGCAGAGTTAAACTTGGGCACAAGGTGACGTCCTGCAGAAATGAAACGAAGGAGAGAGGAGATGGAAGCTTGAATGACACCCACTTCTTTTCCAGTGCTTGACATCACTTTGTTGAGAGATCTCATGATATCTCAAGTCAGTCCCTGATTCTCAAGACTTAGATACATCAAACAAGCATAATTTGGCTGCCACAATTAATTACCACATGCAAAGTACTTTGACATCTGTGGATGGAACAATTACTGCTCTTGCTACTTCTATAAAATAAGAAAATGAGGGTAAGGTGCTCATGAAGGCTCGGGTACCGGATTTAGGTTTATTTGCTACATATCTGCAGCTGCTATTATGGTAGAAAACTTATAAAAGAAGGCAAAATTGGTCCAAAATATGACCCTTAGAAGAAATTTTTACAGAGATTTTTTGCGATTTCCTCTTGAATTTAATTTACATTTTGATACTTTTGCAAGTATTGCACTGTACTGACCAGTAATTTGCTAAAAGTCAATACTTACTGAATGCACATGAGCCTTTTGACCGTTGCTTGCTTTCTTTCAGCATGGAAAAGATGCTTACGCTGATATGCAGCTGCTCTCCCACAATGAAAATATGACATCCAAACATCACACCCATGCTGCATAAACCACAGTCAATGAACTCCATGTTTCCCATGTCAACATCTGCTGATGTTCTGGATGTCTAGATAAGCATGCACCTGGTCTTATCTATTATACCATCAATTTTTTTTTTTAATGGCTCTCAAAATATCCACTTGCGAAAATCCATGGGAACACCACCACCACCACGAAAAAAATAATACTTCAAAAACGCACAAATAATGCAGAATTGGTACTGCTTTCTAAGTGAAAGTGCATGCACATTGAGGTAGAATCATGCTTGGAGACACCAAAAATCAGCCTAAGCTATATTTCCTCTTTAACATATTTACCTAAAATGCAGTCCATGGTATGGTAGCTTTAACAAAAATGGGGAACCTGTGTGGAAAAAGCTGCTGAAACAACTGCAACAAGAAGCTTCTCATTTATCATTGCATTGCAGGAACTGAGATATTTTAAATTAATTACTAAAAAGTACGTACCATGAACCCCCCAGAAAATGCAGCTCAGTGTTTTTAAGGTATGGGAGATAAGAATTTAACCCAAGGACTGGAACAGTAGATCAGATACACCATCAGTTAAATATTAAAGCAACAAAACTCATCCGGCAGGCCTTCAACCTTTAAATAAAATCATCATATTGATAACATCTATGCTATTCTTCATAACAAAAGTGATCAAACAACCTCTTTGGGGCATCACCTGTGGGCTAACTTGACTGACTTTCAGGATTTCAAATTAAAATGCTAATTCTTATAGAAAAATACATTAACCTAGCAAATATCTGCAGCAAATCAAAGGCAGAAACCAACCACAATATTGTTTGACAAGTTGTGAGGATTCATTTCCATGTGATATTATTGAATATGCAAAAGAGTAAGTAATTATCAGTATTTTTAAATAAGAAACGTGCTTTCAATCTAAATTTGTAACAACTTACAAATTCTTAAGAGAATTAAAGGGACAGCTATTACAACATTCTTTATCTATTTTAGATGCTACATCCCCAAAACTTATTCGAGGTTAAAGTACCCCTTTGTTTATGCAAAATCCTTCCAATCCTTCTCATTCCTGAGACTTTGCCATTACTGCTTTCATTATTCATGTCTCTGCTTAAAGCTACCTTATTTTAGATGGAGTTAATCCTGCTGATAATTAATGTTCTAACCAGACTAAGTGTAGTTTAACTATTTTTACATTTTTTTTTATTAATTATGCATTGCTCAATTAAACTTACTTAAAAATTACAAGTGGAAACAGTACAATTTTCCAAACAGATAATGGAAAAAAATGATAAAAGCACTTTGCTGTAGGAGTTAAGAGTTGAACTTCTAATCTTTAAAACTACTGTGGTTCCTACCAAATTACTTGTGCTCATTTTGGAAAAAAATCCTCTTTAGCATTTGAAATGGAATAATTGAATATATGATGCAGAAACTGTCTGCGATCAGCTGTACCATAACTGCAGTCCACTACTCTGAAAAGAAATAAAATATCCTTTAAGGCACACAGCAATAAATGGGGAGCAGCATATACTGACACAGGGTAGCATCAGTAGCTGATACAAGCGGTCACCAAAATGTACACTTATAAGAACTTGTATCTGTCTTTGAGCACCTCCAGTTAATCTTCTGTTTAAAAACCCTAATAATCATTACCACATTTGTGCACATTTTAGTATGGTCACACTAGTTCCATATCAGCTTGATATTTTAATGTGTAAACCTGAAATACAGAGGATACTGCTAATCTAAAAATGCTGCATAATTGTCCAAAGTAAAACATAAAAACTTTATTTGACTTAAAAATTCCTAATGCTTTTTTTGCCTTGGGAACTAAATCATCTTGATGCCATTTTCATCATATGGTCCTTGTTTAGAAGAATTACTGATTTGAGTTAGGGTCTTATACCAATACAGAAGCAGGATCCTCCAGAACTGCTCTTGAAATCACAGTTCAAACGAATAAGGGTGGGGGGTTTTTCATATGTTTAAATTCAGAAAGAAATCTTCCCTTCTCATCCACAGCATCCTCTATTTTACAACTGTTTTTCAACTTTTGACAAGTGTAGCTCTTGAGTCCTTGTATACTAAAGTTTCATAATAAATCAAAGAAAAATGAAAGAATATAAATTGTGCCTTCTTAATTTCTTGCAGCAAGCTTCACTATGTTCATAGCATCTCCATAGCAACAGTTAATGAGACTATTTTTAGCAACAGACAAAATTCTAGTAGGTCACATAGGGTATCTGCACCTATTAGGCTACTGCCAGTGACCTGCTGAATACTGGAAGGCTGTGGGCTGTAGCTTAAGGTTGTTTTATTAGCAGAAGCTTCCCATTTGGTTTTGCCTTTAACTAAAGTTATCAAGAAAAATTTACTTAAATCCCATACAAAGTATACATTAGGGATGTTAAAATAAACAAAATTAAGGATTGCACATGTAGAAAGTATCACATGACATCAAGAATACTTTATTCATAGCTGCAGACTGAACATAGCGTTTATTAATCTCCTCCCTCAAGAGTGTCACTGTGCTATCTCAGGTGCCTTTATATGTGCATTTGGATCAAATTAACCTGTTTTGGATTAAGTTTTAACTATACCTTATAATGCAGTTTAAGTTTTCTCATTCTGATATGTGAAATTTTCCTTTCAACTCTCAAATTGCCAGAACAAATACAATCCAATTCCATTCAGGTAACCAGAAAGAAATCTCCCCTCTGAAGCAGCAACCAATCCTCATCCTTTCTAACAACAGAGAAGGAGGGACAAAGGCTGACTCATGCTATCAGAAAGTAAAGATGATGGACTAATCCCATGAGTGATGGAAAAAATGCTTTTTTAATAATGATTACTTTGAGCAGCATCCAGCAAGCATCCCCCTCTGAGAAAACAGAAGCTGCCAGACACAGTGGAAAAGGGAAGTTCTTACTGGAAATCTTTGTAGAAATTCTCTAGAGTGAAGAATGACTGGAAGAATATGAAAAATATTAAAACTAACTAAAAAAAACCTTTTCAAATTAAAATTGTGTTTGTTTTATTTAATCGTATTAATCTATCAAAATTATTTTGTACAAAAAAGAGCCATGCTCCATGCTATACCTGACTTGCTTTTCAAATATTTACTTCCCAACTTGAAGTATAAACTGAACAAAACTGGGCTTTCAAAACTCTGAAACAGTAACAAGAAAAATATGTATTTTGTGGAGAAGTTTTATAAATATCTTAAGTAAAAGTTCAACTTGAGATCCACTCCGGTACACAAACAGCAGTGTTATTTCAAATTACGTATTAGAAGCAGCTTTGGTTTGTGCTTTTTAAAAGTAATCTTTTTTCTGCAGCCTTTCACTTACCAGTCTTACTTTTTGTAAGTGAAAATTGTAAAATATTAACCTCTAAAACGTATTTAACTATGATTGAAAAAATAAGGAAATATATGAAGCAGAAGGAAAACATGTTATTTAGCATTTAAAATCGGAGCTAAATCTGAGAATTCAGCAAGTGAAAGAAAGTTCAGGAAGTATTGTCTCCGGACTACAGAACAGTTATTGACAGAAGAACACAGATTAATAAGTCACAAATAACAATTATTTCATTTTGGCTCCAAATTACTGATGAAATGTGAAACATCTGCCTCTTAACGGATTCTGTTAAAGTCTTTATTTTTTTAAAAGTCTCAGTTGCCCTGACATAATTGTTACGTGCAATGTCCACTGAGCAGAGTTTTCTTGGCTGTCCTTTTCCTTGTTTAGCTGCAGTGATTGATGACCCTGGAAGAGAGACCCTGCAGAGCTTGGGGAATGTTATTGACCTCAGGCTGGAACACAAATGCCTCTTTAGAAATTAATGATGTAAGTCATGTTTGGATCAAAACTGGGAAGCCTGCACTAAACACACCTACAGCGATTCCTTGCAATGCCACCTGGCAAGTGCGGGCTGAAAGATCAGCTAAAAGCTTCACCACTTACAGCTGCTGGAAGTCAAGACACAATGGAGATGAAGTGCAATCAATTAAAAGGAAGAAAAGATGGAGCTGAATCCAAGCCAAGGGCCCAGTATCGCTAAAAGCAAGACTATTTCTGGAGAATATTATTCAATTCATCCAGAAAAAGAGGTGTGATCTGATATTTAAACAAGAGTTATAATGGAGATGAAAACGTAGAAAATGGCAGGAGCCCAAGGCATTTGCCAGCCATCAGTCAAAAACTCCACTTGGAAATTAAGGAAAGAAATCCTGCAGCACTGAAGTGAGGAGAAGGAATTACTCATGTAATCAAGTAACCAACTTTTCAAAGGAGTTTTAGGAAGGCAGGTTACCCCACCTATCACAATACAAGACTTAAGATATTTTGCAGCCTTTTGATTACTGCAGATTTAAGAGATACAGCAGACTTAGACACAGGAATCTGTCTCTTGCTGATGACAGCAGTTTAGTTTGGGAACACACCAAGGCAAAGAGGCTGACGATAATGTAAGTTAATTTAGAGGAAAGCATAACGGTCTCTGTTCAGTCTGACCAATACAAACAGCGACTTAAAAGCCATTTATTCCTTAATATAAATTTCAGATCTATATTTTCTACTGAAAAGAAAAAAACATGCCTTCTATTTCCACACTCTGCAAGTTATTAAAGTACTATATTTGCTCATGATACTGCGATAACCCCTGGGAATCTTCTTATCAGTCCTGCAGTACTGCATGATCTTCTGACGTAAATCCCCTTCAGAAAAAAAAATTTCCTTTGAAACTAATTGTGGCGAAAAGCAACAACAGCCACTTCAAAGTTCTCCAATTAAACAAGGACTACAGAAAATATAGTTGCCTGCTTTTAAAGATGAGCTTCCTTGCCTAACTGATGCTCATCATTAAGGCATCAGTAAATAAGAACAATTCGAAGGAGAACTACCTGTGATATTTAATATCTTTATAAAAAAAGATTTATTTTGTAAAGTTCTCTACAAGTAAAACCCCTAAAATTCCAGTTTTAAATGAGCTAGCATACTGAAAAGAAAGGCAAGAAGCAGTAGAGGAGGTATTTTATAAAATTACTTTCTACTTGGTGAAGGATTAAAAAAAGAAACAGAAGCCTTTATAAAAATGCTACACTTGCAAACGGTTATAAACCAAGTTATTGTGTTGGTGGAGGTTATAAAAAGGAATTATAGAAATTACTTAAAACACAAAGAAAAAATATGCTTCTGGTCTAGTATGTTTTTTAGTACACTTAGTAGTGGAAAATTCTGCTATATAGCCTGGTTAGAAGCACTGAATTTGCCAATGCCACTGCCAAATCAACTGACCATACATGAGCATTTCTAATAAATGTATGAATTTACAACATCGACTCAGGTGTTTCATGGCAGCAAGACAAAACCACGCATCAAGTGACTTCTACACTCCACACACATTAGCTGCTTGCTGAAATAATCAGTTTCAACAGAAGTAAAAACTGCACAAATCATGATTGCACAAATACTTGTGATTTTTGTGAGAGGAGGAGGAGGAGGGACATTAATTACAGCAGATTAAAAAGAAAATAGCCTCCCTCTTTATTTACCTTGAACATACCCAAATTTAACACCCATGTATGGGGCACTGCCAGCCCAGGATCACCCTGCCACACTCCAGACAGCCCCTCCTGCCCTGCCCTCTGCCCCCAGCGCAGGCTGGCGGCAGGCAGGAAAGTTAACAGCTGTGAGGAGCTGAATGATCCTCCTGAGTGATGTCTACAGCAAAAAAGTTGCTAAAGGTAACCAAACCGTTAAAGAGTGAATATTTTGCATTCCTATCCATCACTAAATGAAGGAAATGCCATTTGGAGTCATAATTACTTTCTCAAAGAGAGAAAAACGTTACTGCTAATGCAAGATTAGAGCGGAGGCAACGAGTATCTACAAAAGCAGCCCCAGCCATAGCAGGGATGAAGCAAAGTCAAGAGCCAGAGCAGGAATGCAGCACCTGCAAAACAAAGCCACCGCTGCAGATGACAAGGGGGAAAAAAGAGAGAACATTTTGAACACTCCTAATGCATTTCAATATGGAAAAAGTGAATAGAAACAATTGTTCCTTGTCACTGTGGAAATTCGAGCTTATGAATAATATTAAAAAGAAAAGACCTCTTTTAGAACATAAAACACAGCCTCCACCACTGGTGATACAAAAAAATGCTCTCAGCTTTGAAGATTATTCCACAGAATGCGCATTGTTTGAAAAGTGATGGTATCTTCTGAAGCTCATAAGCTACTTATAATGTACCATCCGCAAAATTCACCTTCTACACGTGTGAGCACGGCAGCCAAATGAACACAGTATCTGAACTGTTCCTGGGTTTTGTCCATTTATAGAATAAATGCTTTTATGTACTAAACCAGGAGTGCCAAACTCATGGTCTGTGGGCAGAATCTGCCCCCCACCTTGTTTTATTTGGCTTGGCAGCACCAAATTCCTTGCCCCTGCACTCCTGACTGGTCACGTTTGTAGCGTGTGTTGCGTGTTACGCTGCAGGAGCAGGAGAACAGCATGAGCCATGAGTTTGACACCCCTGTATTAAACATAAGGATATATAGTTTTGCTACTTCTCCTCTCACTTTCTTTTTAAAAACAAATGATTTCTACTATTTTAGATCATCACATATATTCCAATGAGGGGTTCACATCAGTATATTATTACAGCCACATATTTTGATTATGAAATATTCTTAATCCATAGAATACCCCAAAATGCCAATAAGGCTTCCAAATTTGAAATGTTGTCCTCAATGCATCATCTATCTGATGTTTCCTGATTAATTCAGTATTTGTGCAGTGGTTGCCTACTTCATGGGAAAGTACTAATGTTATTTAGCATCGTATTGTTCTCTGTTTAGTTTTCTTCCTTCTTCTCAGCCTTTAGTTCTGGCCCCCCATTCTCACCTTCAATTTGGTTCCCACAATAAACTCCTTACTATATGCACCCTATCACAGAGTCCAGCAATCCACCAAGAGTCTGGAATACCCTGTACAAAAGTCTTTCCATCTTCCACACCCATCTGTTCAACCCTACAGGCTCAGGCAGCATGCCTAGTTTTCTCTTTCACTAGTGCTATCAGTGCCAGACAGGTATTTTTTCCGGTATTTCGCATGCTTAAAAATATTAGATTAACACCCACAGCAAGCAGGGCAGAAAAATTATGTCCACTACATCAGAGATGTGTTATTACCTCAAACAGAAGCTACAATTTTAATATTTACAATATTTTACTCTTCTATTTTTGCCTTAATATTTGAAAAGGACTTAATGTGTCTCATGCAAAAACCTTATGAACATCTGAGTAGGTAATATGCTGCTCCTTTTCTTCCCCAGCTGTGGGTCCCACCTATGTAATAAACATTGCCTGATCCTTTATTTTTGAAAATAATAACAATTATAGCAAATCATCAAAAAGGAAGTAGTAGAAACTTCAGGATAATTTATACATTTGCTCTTATTTTTATTTAAGCTTTCTCTGTGAGGATTCAATATCTTTTAAGAGTTGTTTCCCACCTAGAAAAAAAGCTTGTCTTCACCCACTGGACAGTCCTACATCTTAATTCAGTACTACAGACTTACTATATTCTTCTAAAGTGATGCTTGTTTCTGTATTACATACTGCACCAAAAAAAAGATGAACAGAAAGGAGCAAATCAGTGTTTCAATCACTTTTTCTCTTTCAGAAGGACACGCTGCTTCTGTTGGACCTTTTGCAGTAGCATTGACCATCCCACTATAAAACTGCTGCTCTGATGGACAGAAACAGATTTTAGAGGAGAGACCGGATTTCAAAATAGCTTTCATTAACAGATCTAACCTTTCATTACTCCTAGCATCTGCCTACAAGCAACTTTTCAAACAGCACTTCAGAAAACAGTCATATTTTAAAGGAGAGGGAATGAGACAGAGAGCAGACTTTTAGAGTAGTCTGTGCTACACAGCTAATAATTCATAGAGCAGAGTAGGGTAACCTTGGGCTTTCATTGCTCATTCTGTCTCTGAACGATCATCTAACAATCGATACTTCTGAAATGCCAGAGACATCTCCACCCAATGAGCATCCAAAGATGAGGGAGCGAGGCACAGTGAGTGGAACAGCAAAGGCTCAAAAGCCGGCCTTTCTAATACGAATGGACACAATTTGTCCCTCAGCCCAGGTCTCAGCAGTGAGGTCCATGGCAAGCCAGCCAGCCCTGCACTCTGCAGTAGGTCTTTTGCTAGCAGTAGCACTCCCCACTGGAGGAAGAGAAGCCAGAGCAGCGTACTCGGTGTGCTCAGCTTCACCCAGGCTACCAGCAACAGCACTGCTGCGACAGGAGGCGGACTGCGCTCCGCATGCCAGACTGGCCCTTTGAAAGAGAGGATCCTCCTCTCTCCTGCTGTAAAAACAAACCCCCTTCTGTTCCCGAGATGAGCGCTGCATCCTAAGCTTTCATACCTCACCACATGGACACATGGAACATGTAGCTACACACTTCCTCCGTACATCCAGATTTCAGTTTCTGACCATTATCTTTAAGCCTTAATTGCAAGAGGGGTTGATTAGATCTATGACTTCTTAATTTTTTAGATTTAGAAGGCAATAATAAAAATGTTTTCATTCTTTTGTAAAGAAAAAAAAAATCTCATAAATCTAGAAATCTGGGGACAGACTCACTTTTACCTTTATGCCCACTGATAGTAAATCAGAGCCTCTAGTCTGATCACATTACAGCGGTAAAATATATTTATGAACAAAATCCGTTTGTACGCTCTTATTATTCTTGCTGAGATTTTTTTTGACTGTTATTTTGAACACCTGTAGGCTTACATTTGAAGACTTCCAATTGATCTTGACAGACTTATCTTTAAGAGACTTCAGTCATCGCCTGAAGGATTATTTATTTAATATATATCTAGTAGACTGCATGCACTGTTTCCAAATAAGCAGTACACGAATACAAACACATATTAATCTCCAGACAGGAGAGTAAGAAGTCAAGTGTTGGGAGTAAACTGAACACTGGGTGCTACTCCAGATTATTTTTGTTGCAAGCAGTGGACTACGGGGATAAAAAATGTACCTCAGAAACTATACAAGACCAGCTTTACGTATACTGCAACTACACACAAAACCTGAGTTCAGATGGCCACTCACATGATGACTAGAACAGGTTTATGGTCAAAAATACCCTTTTTTTCATAATAAATAACTATATTTTCCTTCCATGTAGCAAGAAGAATGTTTCAGAAAAGCTTGTGAATTTTTTTTGTTAACAAAAAGAGACAGTTATTCTCCTATTTCATTCATTTCTTAACCTTTTTCATAAAAGGTGAAGATAACAACTTGTTCAAGTCATTATTTTAAAATAATAGCATTACGCACAGTTCTCTCCATTTTGAAGCTCACCACAGAATTTCTACCGTTGGTAAAGTCACCTCTATACACCCAAAGAGACAAAGTGAGGGTATCAAGTACACTGGGAGGGGGGGAAGTAATTAGAAAAATAAACAAAAAAATCCCACCAAAAGCCAATTTTGCAACTGTAATACATAAAAATCACTGGGGGTGAACCACTACTATGATTCCTTATTGACCACCCTTCAATTTTTAGAAATGTCTCTGAAGGTGTCTTAAAGTGTGGGAAAAACATTTGGAAACAACACTTTCTACAAGAGGGATGCTATGGTAAGAATGGCAATAGTGAAAAGAGATGAAAAATAATTGTGCTAGCAACTTTGCGCTCTATCTTAATTTCAATGCAGAAACAAACTCAAGCTGATTTAGATATTCACGTACCCTTTCTTAAGCTTATTCATTCCCCCTTGCCATACTGGGTTTACAGCATCTGCCTGCTGAATTGCAGGGAAGTTATACTAAGAGGACCAGGTATCCTCTTTGCTCAAGTTAGAGCACTATTAAAGCAAAACCCCGCACGACATGTAGAAATATTCCTGTCCACACAAATTTCTCTCGAAGAATTTAGAACCAGTGCTAAAACCTAGCTGCGTGACCATTGCTATTCACGTACATTTGTGACAGTTTGATACGGTTTTATCGAGCAGTTTCATTAATAAAGTTACAACAGGGGCATCGCTTGCAGTGCTTGGGAGAAGTGAACGTAAATTCAGCATTCACAGAACCGCACAACCATTTAGAGTGGAACAGAGCTCTGCAGGTCAGCAGCTCAAGGCAGGGCTGATTTTAAAGCCAGTTTACATTGCTCAGACCATTGCCCAGCCCATTTTTTTCTCTCTGAGTTTTACTTCTAATTAGTAGCTTTTAATGACTCAAAGTAGAAAGTTTCCCACATCATATTGCATTCTGCGTTTCATGGAAAGACTTTTACCAATGCACATTAAATATAGCATACACTGAAAATAATTCAGATAAAAACCCTAAGGCAACAATGTTTTTGATGACATTTGCTCTCGTCTTCTCCTCCTTGCACTAGTCAGATTAACTACTGTAGAAATCTTTATTACAGAAAACACTGCACATTAAAGATTATAAGTATGCACACAGAGGCAATTAACAAATGACATGCCATGGAAAAATGCCATTTGAAATATATGATCTGTTGCAAAGCAGCATCCTATAACGCAATTAAAAAAAACGTTACCAAAATCTTGGCAAATCTGCAATAAGTCTGTCATTCTTTTGATGATGAAGACATGAAGAGAAATAGTTCACTTTGTGAAATCAGTGTGTTGGGTATGAATGTGTGAAATTTCAAGCTATATAAAATCAACTTGGCAAAAATACAGAGTAACAGCTTATTTGACTGTAAATTAGTTGCCTTGCCACTTCTACCATTCATTTTGCAAACAGCTTGTATTTGTGACAATCTAGCGTTACTGATGAATTAAGACTCAATTCACTATCCAAAAATATTACAGTTTAATTTTGGAGAAAATTATTCACCAACACTAAATTTAGCAGAATTTGCCATTTCTACAGAACAATGCAGTGTGTGAACAGAGAGGTCTGGCACTTCAAAAACACTTCCAGTGATCACAATGGGAATTATTTTACTCACAATACGATGCTCCTTCCAAAATTAGCTGGTAAGGCAATGCTAGCAGAAATCAAAACTAGCAGCAATTAACCTGTCTACATCATGCATATAACTGAAATTCATAGTATTTGAAAAATAACATAAATTAAAGCTTTCTTTGTTCTTTGAGAAGCAGAATCAAGGGAGAACAGCTGAATATGCAGGTATAAAATGCTTACTTTTTTTTTTTTTCCAGAAAATTTGCATTAAAAAATACAAGTTTTTAAATAGAAATATATTCCTATGAAATCATCTAATTTACTCTTCACAAAAATATGGCTCTATATCATACTAAGAACCAGAAGTCTTTGAATGAGAGCCTTTAGTATATCAAAATCATTTGAGGTATAAATACAATAATTTATATGCAGCTTCACTAACATAGTACTGGAAATAAATTCCTGAATTAATAATAAGCTAAAGAATCCACAAAAGTCTAGAAGGAGGAATCAACATGATTGAGCCAAGCAATGTGCTACGTCTCGTTAGTTCTTTTCACAGGGGTCTTCTGGCACATTTCACTGCTGTGCAAGTGCTCGATTCTTTAAAAAAAACCCAACCAAAACCATGGGTAGATGGAAGACAAGACGGCTGCCTAAAGCTTCTTCTTAAAAATACAAGTCCATCTCCTCCTTTCAAAAGGGCAATGACAGTCAGCTTACGGGGAGCGGCTGGGGAAACTGGGGCTGTTTAGCCTGGAGAAAAAGGAGGCTGAGGGGAGACCTTACTGCTGTCTACAAGTCCCTGAAAGGAGCTTGTAGTGAGGCAGGTGTTGCTCTCTTCCCCCAAATAACAAGTGATAGGCTGAGAAGAAGTGGCCTCAGGTTGCATCGGGGGAAGTTTAGACTGGATATTAGGAAACATTACTTCACGGAAAGCATTGTGAAGCATTGGAACGGGTTGCCCAGAGAAGCAGAGGACTCACCGCGCAGGTAAGAGACACACAGGTGTAGTGCTCAAGGATGTGGCTTAGTGGTGATCCTGGCAGTGTTAGGTTTACAGTTGGACTTGATGATCTTAAACGTCTCTTCCAACATAAACGATTCTATGATCCTACCATTAAGTTAAGCCCAGAGCCAGTTCACTGACAGGAAACAAGCAGAAGGGAAGGCAGCTCAATTCACCTGCTCACTACTTGTGTCTACTTGAACCTGTCAGCATCCAGCACAAGTTTCCACCTACTACAAACTCCAGTAACTGCAAGAATATTACAAGACCATTAAGCCATGTCCTTAATAGTAAATTATCAACTAATTGATTAGAAGAGATTCCATCCATTTGTTTATTTTCTTTCTTTTCATACAGAAGGAAATAAACAATCAAGAAGGCAACTGTTCTTTAACAGTTATTAATTTTGTATTTCAGATAAAGAAATGAAGACATTTTAATTAAAAATATATAGGCAATAAGAATTTCTAAAAAAATAAGTTTGGTAAGCCTGTTTTAATGAATTGATAGATATATTGTCCATTATACCAGTAGATATCTAAAGTTTCCTCTCATTTCCTTCAGACATTGAAGAAAAATTCTAAATCAAATACCAGAACTAGCTCAGTTAAAAAGAAAGTTTACTTAGACATGAACTCACTCCCTTAGACTGATCAACGTTGTCACTAAAAATCAGTTTTCAGAAGACGTAAAGTACCCTAAATCATGGAAAATTTCTGTCCTTGCATATTACTTTTCTAAAATCTTGCATTTGCTGCTTTCCCCACATGAGATTTACAATGTTGTTTCACAACGCTGACACACACACATAGAATCAGCTTTCTAATGAAAATCAAAACAAACAAGACTAAGATGCAAAACTAGCCCTTGGAGAGCTTCGATTAATACACCATCCATTAGGCATCTGTTTCATTATACAATGCAGACCTCTAGATTACAGCAGCATTAATAAATGTCCACAGACTAAGACATTTACATGAGTTTTTATAATGAAACCACTATGCACAGTGCAACCCTCGGTGATTCATTTGGCCTTTACCATCACATAAAAGTAAATTCAATTTGGCAAAAGACTCGGGTTTGAATAAACATCCTAATCTATCACTGATGACTTAAAATCCTGAGCACTTCCTGCTCAGTATTATTTCAATTTAGATGCATTGAAACTAAGGCAGAAGTCGGTATTTCTTTAAAATTTTCCTTTTACCAACACCAACTCACAGGCAGCTAATGCCTTCTTTGCTTTCATTGGCAAATTAATGCATTTTTTAATAAGAAAGGTAAATATTTTTCTATAAGCAAACACACTGTTCGTGCTGCTTTCCTCTCCAGCCCACGCGGGTTTGGATGGGGAACATCAGTGACCAATGCAGGGTTCACTCCCAGTCCCCAACCTCCCAGCAAAGCTCACACCTGTGACAAGAGATGCAGATCCAGCCTGAAAGGACCAAAAAGGGAGTCTACTTCCTAGCAGTCACCTCACTACCAGAGAGCCTGACTACTCACTGATGAGAAGGCTCAACCACATTCCTTGGTGGAAATACCCACAGTTTTCATGGCTTCAAACCAATGCAAGCAAGTGCTGTCTTACTAGGAAGAACATTGAGCAGGCAACTACTGCAGCAAAGAACTGGAGCTAAAAGTACTTAACCTGCGTTACCTACACCTCCACTTATTCCCTTCTTAAATAATCTTTTGAGTCAAAGTTCACTTTCCAAGATCTTTGGAAGCTTGGCCATAGTTTTGCTAGACAAAAAGGTAATTATAAGAAAAATCTCTAACTAGTAAAAGTATATCTCTTGTTCATAGAACAACTGCACCTCAAACTCCTTATCAGCAAAAAGTGAAGATTCATTCTATCTATCAAACTTTTCAAAGTTCTATCTAAACATGGAAGAACTCAATCAATACTAAGGAAATAGATGAGCAGACAGTAGCCAAAGTATTTCCATGGAATAAGTCTTCCCTAAACAGGGCAACAAGGGCTGATACATGGTGGGCTCTGCTACATACAAGGCAGCAGAGAGGAAATTAAGACAAGAAATTTATGATCCTGTAAGACTTTTGTTTAAACACAATCATCCAACCAGAGCATTCTTTTATATATAGCAAACCTTGACATACTTTTGTAAAAACCTTATATTACAGAAAGCTTTCTAAAAAAAGCCCACATTTTAAAGATAGCCTCTGGAATTGGTTTAGGTGACTTCACTAAAATCACAGAAAAGCGTTACCAACATGAAGTGACAGTGTTGTGATTCAGGTTTTTGTGAACACTCAGCTTCTATGTCAGAAACTGAAATTAATAATTTTAATACACTTTTCAAAACAACAAATGAGAGAAATATATACACATGCCGTCCAGATGTACCATACTTGTCAAGTATTCAAACCAATGTGTGAAACCTAGGGTTTTTTTTACTCTCTCTGACACAGCCAGGCTTTTCCTCACTTGTCCTGTCAGCAATGAAATTAGAGAAAACCCCTAGAGGGACCAAGAGCCTATTTATAATGATTGTTACAGTATGGCAGGGATGATTAATGTCAGCTGAAGTCATTTAATAATTTGGGAGTCTTTAGTGCAAGATATGCAATTTCTTACAGCGGTAATTAAGCATTCAGCTCCTTTTTTGTTGTGTCTATGTGACTCCCTTGCACAGTTTGAAGGACAAACCTTCATTTCACTGCCAGCCAGAGCACTATCATCACCATACCTGGACTCATAACATTAATATTCTCTGTGCTAAACACAGCAAATGAACAGTGTACTGGAATTGTAGGTACTTAAATTCTTCCAGTGCTGTCTGGAGAATCCAGTCCATCTTTTCTGCAGTACGTGTTCCACCCGTATTAAGTACCTGTCGCATTAGAGGAATTTGTGAAAGTTGACATAAAGTTAGACTAGAGCAGCAAGTTCTCCAGAAAAACAATATTTTCCACATTCCTGGTAATTTTGTAATAGAGGTATTTGCAGTTTATAAAACCCATGTCTCTAAGAAAGGAAAAAAGAGAGAATATGGTAATGCATATAATTAAGAGCCGCATACATATGTTTCAAAGTAAATATGAAATCAAGCTATTCAAATTCCCATATTTAATTTGATTTTTTTATGTTGCTTATACATGTATTGACAAAATCTGGCTATTGCACTAACGTTAAATTAAAATATTTCATCTTATCAAGTATTTATGTTGCAGCAAAAGATGAATCATATCCAGGTTTACCCGAGATGAATGCAACAGAATTTTGCGTTTTCTTAATTGGTTTCACATCACCACAGAACCCAGACATAAAAATACATCAAATGATGTACTGCTTTCTGAGAAAAGGTTGTTTAAAGTGACATTTCACCCTATTAAGCCCTTGTTTAATGTAAAACTAATTTGCAGCATATTTGCAAATTAATACAAATCTTATTGATATAGAGTCTCTTTTCTGTTCATAGTTTGACACCTTCATACTTTTTTTTCACATTTATCCCATTACTGCTCCTTAGAAAGCTGGTAGCAAAAAAAAGGACGAGATTCTGCTATAACTAAGTAAACATAATCATGTCTCTTATTTGAAGGAGTTCATATTCAAAGGCACAACCAGATCTCTTAACAGGTGAAATAAGAGCACACATGATACCAGCCTCCACCTTTCACCAGAAATGTCCATTAAAACTTAAGCTTCACATACATTACTTTGGTCAGAGCCTTGGATTTCAAGCTCTTGAGGAAGATCGATCATTTTTATTCAATAAGGGCAAATTTTTGTCAGAGTTTATTTGTTCAAAAAACTGTTGCAAAAACACTTCATATTAGCATTGCTAATGATTTTATGTCAATTTTTTTCCTGTTTACATTACACATAAGCATGGCTTTGTGACAGAAATCTTTTCTTCCACTTGCTTAATAAGCTTTCTTTGCATTACTACTAGTATGACATTATTGGACTCGATCATCTCAAAGGTCTCTTCCAACCTTACAATACTGTGATACTGTGATTTAATGTGGAAGATCAAAATTATCTATAGAACAACAGAGCAAGTCACGCCAGTGCCTAGCATAGCAGCATTAAAACATTCCCATTTCTAACTCATGATTCACTCAGAAATGCAGCCACCTTTGCTGCATCACATCGGTGGCAAACTGCCACGTGGTCAGATGAAATGACCTGATCATCTTCACCCGACTACTTCAGTTCAACTGTCCAGTTTATAGCATAAATTGCTATTAGTCCTACAGTGCACCAAATCTGCACTATGCAGCTAAACACCAACGCTCCCGTCTTCAACTAATCTAGTTTGTCATGGATAATTTTGCAATTCTTCGTATCCATAACATCTCTTGGCATTGTCTTAATAAATTTAATCAGTGGACCCCTTTTCAGGGCACGTTCTGAATTAAAATACTTGCACATACAGTCCCCTAGATTAATCTCTCAAATTACCATCAACAACCCAATAATATTCTCTTTGGCAGAATTCCTCATCATTAAATTTTGATTCAAACCTTACTGCTTTAAGGTGTTCTATTAATCTAAAGAAACAAACAGGCGTTTGCATTGTTTATGATAATATTTTCAGTGCTTTATTTAAGTCTAAAGTGCATGAAAAACTACCACATTTTCCAAGTTTAAATACTTCAATTTTTTTTTTCCCTTTTACTTTCTTTATGAAAAAAAAAAAAAAGCATATACTGTGTGATGAAACCATGCTGTGCTTTCCGTAAATGCTCGAGATGGCCATGAAGAAGTTTGGCTAGAATAAAAGGATTTATACTGTAAATCTACGACAGCAGCTTATTTATTTAATCAATTAAAACACAAATGATCATTCAAAGGGCAATCCAAAACAATTAAGATGGGCTCTTAAATACTGAATATGAATTGTCCTCTCCTAGTACTTGCTGCTTCTCATTAGCTTCACAGGAGAGACTATGCTTCACAGAATATTCAGGTTTCTAAACATCAGGGGAACGCGATTCTAGCGTAGTCTTCTGATGGGAGTGTTAGGAACAACTGAGTGTTAAAATAAATTTATACTATTTCACCCAGAAACTGAAAGCCAAAAGAAATTCTCTATTACGCAGCATATTTCAAAATACTGTTCATTTTCTTAGTAGCTTGTATGCATAAATCTCAAGAAAATATACATTTTTAAAGAAAAAAAAAATCAGAAAATTCTTTTGCAATGCAGAATTTCTGACTTCAGCCTACAGTTGAGGAGACATTAAAGCTGGGTTTCATCATAAAGCCAAAACAAATCTGACTTTGTTTTCCTTTATATGCTAGCACTTGCCAGGGTAAAATTTCAATTTAAATTATCTACTTAATTTGCATTATTCCTTTCCCCATGCAGTATCTCAGCCAAATACTAAACTGTTGTCATTTAGAAAAATGAGGAGTTTAAAAAGCTACATTCTCCGTGCACTGAACTGTAATGGGAGGATTATCAGAAGAACTTTTGTTCATTAAAAATGAGTTCCTGGGTCTGAACTACTGAAACACAGAAAACAATAGCTAGAAAATTCCCACTCGGGCAATCATTGCTTTGCCTTTCTCAGAGGGAGCCAGTAGATATCTTACAAAAACATGGAAGATAGGAAATACAATCCATATAAGGCAAAATTACGCCTAAGAGAGCACTAGCATTTCCTGAACTCAGTCTTAAATACCCCTTTTACCAGCCACAATTTCAGGTTTGATTTCCAGCAATTCAATGAGAGAGGGTATTCTATCAGGTTGCAAGGGTCAAATACTACTAAAGTTTCAAAACCCAAGAGTCAAACACAAAAGCTTAATACTCTCCTGTTTCAAGCGGGTTTAGGATGCACTTTGTTCCCGTTATACTTTTTCCTTAACACTTTCTAAATAAAAAACTTGAGATTATTACCTAATAACATGCTCCCAGAGGAAAAGCGCAAATGTTCTGAAACTCAGGATGGTGCTGGCAGTACTGAGCTCAGCAGTAACCCAATTAGGAAGGGATTAACTGGAAATATCTGTGCATGCACACTTACACACATTTTTCCCTCCCCTCTGAGCCAAATAGTCCTCCGAGACCTACAGACACAAGGCTGACTTCCACCTACCAACTGAGGGCTTAGGAATTTCTTTGCTTGCTGTGGTGTAGGGGGAATCGAAAAAGATACAAACAACTCGGCAAACAACTGAGCAAGTTCAAAGAAGTTTTGTCAGCTTTTCTGTTTAACTTCATGGAAGAGTATAAGTCAGTATGTAAGGAACGACAAATGGGGGAGCCCTAGCAAGTGAGCAAATCATATTTATCTGTGTGTGCCCTGTACAAGCATTTTGCACATCTATGCTGGAAGCGCATTTCAAGATCATTGCAAATCCTTCTCCTTCCCTTCTGTCTCAAACTGGTTTTTAGGGGGTTAGATGACAGATGTCAATTAAACCACCTTGTATCTTCAGAGGGCAAAAATAGCTTCCCAGCCCAAAGCACTGCAAAACCTCTGAAAATCTAGAAGGCTTCATTTTGACCTGTTACTATTCCAAAACTGAAAGTAGTTTTGAGCAGAATTTTGCATTTTGAGATCAAAAGAGATCATTCTGACAGTAGTGCTATACTATCTATTAAAAGCAATTGAAACCAATAATGGGAAACCTGAAAAGGTCAACCAAATACTTACAAGTAAATAAGTATTCAGCCTCTCTACTGGTAAGGAAACTGCTTTTGACTTTTGCTTCTAGATAAAGGCAGATCGGGTGAACTGATACTTCTGTCTTCTGGTCCAAGAACAGGATACGCAAAACTAAGAATGTAAATCCAAAGCTGCTGCAAGACATCACGCTAAAAAGCCCAAGGCACTGTGCAACACCAGGAGTACTTCCTTTGATACGCTCTCCCTGTGCCCAGCTGTTACGAAGCCCTGGGGCTTCATGTATCAATCACTGCTCAAATACGGGTGCATATTTCGTTTGGCCACTACATCCTCTTGCATAAACAAATTTTATAATTTAAATATCCATTATATGATAAGGTACTTCCCTCTATTAAATAACACGCTGCCTCATTAGATATCTTATATTGGGAGACAAAAGGAACAAATCATTCCCTCTTCATCTTCTCGCTGCCTTTCAAAAGTTTATAGATTTCAATAAGATGAGTAATAGGCACAGTTTTCCAATTGGAGAACCATAATTTATTTACTTTCATGCCATTCGAAAGCCATCCAGAACATCTGATTGCTCTTCTTTGCCTTTCTCAGTGTCTTTTGTAGTTGAACTACATACTTCTGAGGATAAAATATCCAGAAATAAGATTTACCAAGGGCATGTAGTAGCATAAATAACGCTTGCCATTTTGTTCTCTTCTTTTATAAGAAAATAGTAACTACTTTTTATTCCTGAAATTCTTTGCTTTTTTTTTCTTTTTCTTTTTTTTTTTTTTTGTTTAGACAACTCAGTATCTGAGTTGACACCAAACCAAAACCCAGAATTACCCTGAAGGTCTTTTTTTCAAGTGTAGCCAATTAAAAACCAATTACTGTTCATGTATAGTTAGGACTGTTTCTTCTGGCACAAGCCATTTTAATCACCTTAGAAAGCATTGCAAATCTTCACAGTCCATTCTAGTTTTGCCATCTTTAATACATGTGCCAACAGTAATCTTCAATATTCCACTATTCATCCATTTTTCACAAACCATTTAATAATAGGTTGAACTGTAAACATTCACATGGAAATCTAATCCAAAGGAAGATTCTTTCTTATGCCATGACAGCCTGAGAGGGTTTATGGTTGTTTTCTAAAATATAAAAACATGAACTACAGTGACTTCCCTTCTTCTCCCCCCTGCTTTTTTTAAATACAGGGACCCATCAATAGCTTTGGGTACCATAAACATACTGTGTCAGCTGAATCATCCTATATAGTGGCCTCCTGACTTTTTAAAGCATTCTAATAGATTTTTGTGGTATGGCATCTCTTCAAAAGCTTGTGACTTTCTCAATGTATAACAGTTATTTAATATCTACTAATTCTTTGCTTTCTGTGGTTTTCAGTAGTATCACTGATACAAAAATCTAATTTACTGGTCTGTAATTTCCAGTGTGTTCAAATAGGTGTTTTTAAAAGTTGTCATAATATTGGCCACCTCTCCATAGCTGGATAAGCAGACTCTGCTCTAATTCCTCTTACGGGGTATTTCTTCAGAACAGAACCACGATGCTTATAGCTGACTTTGCTTAAGTCCAGGCCAGATTCTTTCACTGCATTTATGTCTATTTCAGGGTCAGACTGCTGACACCTATTCCCATTAATGACTTTCTCCTATTTTCACAAACACTTCAGTCACATATGAAAACAAATACAGTATTATATGTGTACAAAGGTTAGCTGCCTTCCTCATCTATTAATGTGTAACAAAAAAAAAAGATTTTAAGAAAGAAGTTCTTAAGCTAGTTTATACGTGTGTTTGTATGCGTGTATATATACAGCCTGGTTCTCATTAACATTACAATGTCATTGGCTAAAATTACTGCTGAACTGTAAAGCACCACAATTTTAAGTATCATCAGTGACTTAACCTATATAAGGTCATGTGCATCTGTCACTCTAAACACAATTTACTTGCTCAAAAATAAAATTCAATCGCTAAAATATATGGGCTTTTTGGTTTGGGGCTGTTTTGTTTGGAAGTCTTATTTTTGCCTAATTTACTAACAAAATACTTAACAACAACATCTCAAAATCTGCTGTTATATCAAAAGTGCAAATGAGCAGGACCTATTTTCACTCCAAATTCTGTACCTTAGAGTTTGAATCTATGCATGGATGTCCAACATACCAAGAAGGGTAAATAATAAGGTACAGGAGGAAAAAACCTCCCTAGGGTCTAACATAGCAAAGCTGCATATTCTGCTGTTGCATTTCCTTGTTGAAGTGGTTATAACAGTGAATTGCCATTAGAGCGAGCGCTGTAAGAATTATTGCTATGCAAATGGTACTTAGGTAGATGAAAGAAGAGCAGCTATGCTGACAGGAGGCCAATAATGTCTGTATGCCTATTTGATTTAAACAACAACAAAAAAAAAGC
This sequence comes from Geococcyx californianus, assembly GCA_013389885.1. Lineage (NCBI taxonomy): Eukaryota > Metazoa > Chordata > Aves > Cuculiformes > Neomorphidae > Geococcyx > Geococcyx californianus. The sequence goes on along the minus strand of VWPV01030516.1, from coordinate 78,480 downwards.
CACCATTTGTTTTGCCTGACAAAAATTCTTGCAGCAAAATAATAATAAAGCATCTTAATTGGTTGTTTTATGTCACAGTGTAAAGACATTTCTTCTTGCAAACTTCATTTTAATCTTCAGCATTGACCCAGGGCAGAACCCCACTATGGGATCTTTAGTGCAAGTGTATTTCGCAGTGAAAACAGTAGGTCTGAGATAGCAAAACCCAACAAATTCCTGCCCTTCCCCAACTTACCCGCAGATGGGCACACTTTCTTTACTAAGAATGGTAATTATTCAACTGAAACATTATTGGGTGTGCAGAAATTACTTGATTAAAAAGATACCTGGAACAATTCCTGCAGGTTTTATGCAGCAAGAGCAGGACAAGAATTATGTTTGTGCTGGGAGCATATGACTATGGAAAGGCTCCATGCTTCAACAGAAATAAAAACTAAAACTCAATAATCAAGATTAATATTAAAGAACTATAGCAATAAAAGCATCAGTAGTGGATACTATACAGCCATATAAAAAGTTCTATAGCGTTGTAGAGAAAGTGTCTAATAATACTGCTCACAAAACAGTTCAAATATCATGATCTAAAAAGGAATAGGGCCACATGTTGAACAACAAGGAAGAAAAAACACTGAGCAGGTGTTCATTAAGCACGTACCCACTTTCACACGTTAAATGAAGCAAGAGGAAAGAGTGGACAGATAGCAGAAACTTTTAATTAAGAACTGAATCATAAAGCATGCACACGAGGGAGGCAAATAAGGATTACATAAGTGACCTTAACTGTAGCACCTCAAATCCTCAGTACTTAACATGACAATATTAATATTGTTTTCCTAAAATTTGATGTGCAATTAGAGTTTACAAGCAGTAACAAAAGACTGTGAGTTCTCTGACCTATCTAATTTCTTCCTTCCAACCACAAAGCCAAAAGAAGTGAAGCTGATCCTCAGACTTACCTTACCCATCTTACACTGTTTCATTAGCACAAATAAATGGGCACAAGGGCCACATGTCTTTTTTGTAGTAAGGGGCCCAAAACTGAACGCAGTATTCCAAGTGAGGGCTCACCAGCACGAAGTACGGGGGCACAATTACTCCCCTGATCCTGCTGGCCACACTGTGATAACAGCGAGGATGCTATTGGCCTTCTTGCACACCTGTGCACACTACTGGCTCATATTTAGCCGGATATCAACGAACACCCCCAGGTCCTTTTTATTTGGCAGCTTTCCAGCAATTCGTCCCCAAGCTTGTCATTTTACCTGGGGTTGCTGTGGCCCAAGTGCAGAACCTGATACTTGGCCTTGTTGAACCCCAAACACTTGGTCTCAGCCTGTCCAGACCCCTCTGTAGAGCCTTCCTTCCCTCAAGCAGTTCAACACTCCCAACACAACGTGGTGTTATCTTTTATTGAGAGTGCAAGTCAATCGCCTCTTCCAAATCACTGATAAAAATAAACAGAACTGCTTCTCCTCTTTGACTTCTGTGGTTTCAAAACTACTACCAGAACAGTGGTCCTAACATTCTTCTTACATATTAACATAGCAGACAGACAGCAGTCTGATACAGGTCACATTTACACCAGGAAGCACAACTGGAACAGACCTGTGGAATGCAAACATTTAAGCTGGGGGCCACGTGTTCTCTTTCAGTGCTCATGGCTTCGGGTTAGCTCTCAACTGACCCCACAGACTGCATGCCCACCAGTACCTGAAGCATAGGTATGTCTTGGGACGGCAACCTAGTTCAGTTTCATCCAGAACCGTATCCTCTTTCTCCAGTCTAAGTGGTTTAGATGATGAGTTTGTGTTGGTGTTGGGTAATAGACTGGACTCGATGATCTCAAAGGTCTTTTCCAGCCTTGTGATACTGTGATACTATGAACCAAAAAGCCTGCTTTGAAAGATTTTCCTCAAGAGACCATTTCGGATCTGAATGGAATTGCTGATACAAACGGAAGCATCCCACTGGCACTGACAAGTGACTACTGCCTCACTCCAAATTCCCACAGTTTTCAGGATTATCCCCTTCCTTAGTGGAACTTCTCAAGGATTCTGCCGCTCTGCTGATAAAGCAGGTAAAGTACAAAGTCCTCTGTACAGAAGAAACTCATTAAACTTTTGTTGCTGAATTTAAATGTTGTACAACCACCTACAGAAAAACACCACATGCATCTGCAAAGTTATTCTCCACATATGCAGCAATTACATACGACTCATTAATTTTCATGTGGGTTTTGCAATACTTGTCAAATTAGCCATTTGAACGCTAGAGTCATTTTCATATAGGAAAAACAAAAGTATTGAGTTAATAATGAATGAAATTGCAGTAACAATAGTTCTTGGTATCTTTATAAACTGCCGGCATTCCAAATTTCTTCATGGATGTTAATATGCAATCCTCCATTTTTTTGCCAAATGAACAGATGGTGCTTTATTACAAAAAAATAAAAAAATAAAAAAGGGAAAACCAAAACAGAGATAATACTGAAAGAGTTGTGGATTTTCTTACAGAAACAGACAGGGGCTAAAAAAAAAAAAAAAAATCAACTGTTTTTGTGAAACAAAACCTGAGATATTAACTTCATGAGTATATAGTTTAAAGGCAAAATTTTAAGATTATGTTTACTGCCACAGTGGCTCTGAATTTGATATTTAGCTGACCAGGGCTGGAAGTAATTACCTCTAGAGGCACTGAGGGAGATAAATATAATGCATTAATTTATAACACAGCGTAATTCATATGTACACGGAGCATTTGGAATGATTTGGATAACTGATAAGAGCCTGTAATTTACTGAGAAGTTATTCCTCACATAAGTTGAGTGAAAAGCAGCGCTGCCACATGAAGCTCCAAGATGTACGATGCATGCAATGGGACTAAAAGCCAGGTACTTCTAGGTTGAATTCCTTCTTCCAAGCACAAAAGGCTTGAGAACTGTATTCTATAACAAACAATATTTGATAAGACTCATGTTGATTCTCTTAACAACCCGGATAAGATTCCTCTTCCAGTGCACTAAGCTTTCCTATTTAAAACTTTTTGCTTTCTACTATTTCAATCAACTATTTTTGTTCTCTTGCTAACAAAGCAATTTTAAAAATCTGCCAACAATGCAGTTGCAACCTAGTGAAGAATCATACACAGCTTGTTTGAAACACATTCTCTCTCATCAAGTTTTTCTACATTTATCACTTGTTTTGATTAAGACTGCAAGTTTTTCAGGTTTTAATTTCTACTTCTGTAAAGTACCATGCTTATCATGCACTATAAATGCTATATAATGATAATTAAAACCATTAATCTACTGACAACAGAAAACTGTGCCTGGATTAAAGTAGATTAATTTGTTCTAAACATCAGTCTGTTGATTTGGTGGAAAATAACATCTAGGATGCCTGCTGTATTTCTAGATTGGTTTGTTTTGTTTCCTCCTTATCCCACAGATTAACTCCAATAGTTTAGTACTTTATTCTTTTCTGTATAGAATCAACAATTACCAGAACTCATTTTTATGATAGATTAGCTTTTCCAACAGATTAAGTATTACACCTTCAGCTACAGTTTATCTGTGCCACTTTCCACAGATGGGTGTTCGTATGAGCCGAAATACACAAGAATCTTTTGGTACAGCTGCCCCGCATTAACATATTCCCATGCAGAGATTATTCACAAGTGTCTGCAAATACAACAATTCCATAAACATTCTTGAGCAGATGAATATTTCTGCAAGTGTGTTTCCAAAGTCTCATTAAAACATTGAAGAAACAACAACAAATAAACCTCTAACCTGATTTTAAAATCAGGTCTTGTCCAGGTTCAAAAAGCAGCGCAAGTCTCAGCCCACGCTGGTGTCAGCATGGAAGACGCCAAAGCACACCGTAAGGCTTCTGCTAAACATCAAGAAAAAACAGTCCGCAGTAAAATGCATAAGTAGAAGACAGCAGAACATATTTAGTTGCTCCTGCCAGTTTATTACACCTTTCACAGCAAACTTCAAGGTAGACTCTTTGCCATTCCCTTCTCCTTTAAAAACTCACTTTGGTACAGAATGGTTTCAATTCAGTCACAAACCAGCAAAAACAAAGGCAGAAAAGAATTTTAATAACCAGCTGGACAGCTCCAGTATCAAATTTTCTGATCTTCAGATGTGCCTGAGAAACTTTGCCCTTGTTGCTTATCTTCATTCCAATGCATAACCTGGTCTACCATCTTGTCTTAGAGAGATGCACATAATTGTACATACCAAACTGTATCCGAGTTTTATATATAATTCAACTTATCATCAAGGCTTAAGAGAACAGCGTTGCCAGAAAACAAGGCCATCACACTCCACAATAATATTTCACAGTGATTGAAAAATTGTACTACTTAGTCATTAGAAAACTCACCATTACTAGGCCTCTTAACTCCTGGAATTCTAGGAGATTATTTTACACTTAAAGACAGTATTAAAAACTTCAATGGTGTTTATTCTAAGAAACTGGCAAAGAAATAAAATCTTACTGTTTAGTTAGCAATTCAACTTATGATAAAACACAAGAGCAATAAGGATTCAATCAGAAACCAACATTCTCCACCAATGTTTCATTAACCCATACTGACACAGAGGGTATTTTCTCCATTCACATCCTGAAAGTAAATGCTTTGATTCAAATGATTATTGGACTGCTTTATAAATTTGAAGTTTAGTAGGGACACAGTGGGGGAGGGGGGGGAAATCAATTATGAGAACATCAAATATCCCAGTGCCCAACTCCATTCTCACTGCAGGAGCAGTGCCAAGCAGCTCCAGGGATCAGGACTTGCTGACACTACTTAACTTTCTTGCTTGTACACAGTCAGAACACCTACAACAGTTGATTTTTACCTTAAGTCTTGTAACAGCCTATTTTTAATTCCGATAGGGTTCATAGCTTATGACAAAAATAAGTATTACTCATTAAAGACATGAGAAGATACTACTGAATTCCCTGTCTAGCCAATGATGATAGCAGCAAATTTCATATTATGCTTTTACAAAATGAATATAAGAGTGCAGAGGTCTGAAAGAGCTACTCACTCCATTACATATCAAATGGAAACTTTTCCTCCCATCCTTCTTGCATCATGCAGCAGCCCAAATAGCATTGGATTTTCAGCAATATAATAAAGAAACTACGGTATTAGGAGCAGTGAGTCAGCAAAAAGTATGGAAAAGTGAGAATCTGAAAATGCATGTTTTAGAAATTCATATCCTTGAGATCATGTGTGAGTATTTATGTCACACTTTGATAGGAATTATACAGCTCTAAATGAGAAAATATGAAAAGTCTTCAATATTTAAATATATGAACACCTTTGCAGAACGGTGGTTTGTTTTGATGAGATATTTTTTGACAATTTAATCCACAGCAGTGTCACAGCTTTATTTGGATACTAAATAATCATGTTTTGTGGTGCAGTAAGAACCACCCCTCCTAACGTGTGTAGAAACAATAGACAACATTGGGCAATCACTAGCCCACTCCACCTTAGAGAAAAGCCCATTACAGCTAAAATTTATGGAAGGAGGGAAAGGAGGCCAAGTTAGTTGAGATTAGTGGGTTTAGGTGACTTGTTTATCTGTTTTGGAAAAGCTTTTAATTTATGGAACAACTCAACTCCAACTTCCGTAAGACTTGAATAATTTATTCTATATTGAAGCTATAAAAATATAAATCCCTGTCCCAACGGAGACAGAATGATTACATAAAAGGTAAATATTATCAATCAGATGGTAAATAGTGACTCTCCAGTGACACCTCATACAGAACTTTTACACCCAGGAGCAACACAGCCAAGAACATCAACAAGCCGAGTACTGCACAGCAAAGAAGGAGGCGCGTGCAGGAGATGAAGGCAGGCTACAGCCCAAGCACAAAGTAACACACAGCTACAGACAACGGGGGGGAGTAAGAGACCACCAATATGAGTCAACACGCGAGGTGCCAGTAACTAGCAGCAACCCTATTTTAGTAGAATAAGCTTTCCTGATGCATCACAGTCCTTTATAAAACTGACATGTTGTTGCAAATACAATCAAACACTACCCTCCCTCTGAGATGCACCAAAACTCTTCCTTCAGCTTGTGAGGCGTAACAGAGATAAAGCTGAAAATACCAATCAGGAAGGTGTAAGAACAGCAAAGCATTTTTACAGTGCATTTGCACAGTCAGGTTAATGATGTAAGTCTTTGAGGTCTTTTTGCTCTTTATTTCCGATAAATATATTCTCCTTCAGTTTTCCCTTAGTTTCACTACTGGACTCAATTCCAAAGTTTCTATTACAGTTTGCAAGTTATAAATCAAAAAGAGATTGGCTACGCCAGAAATAGACAGTATTCCCTGCACATGTGTAAGTGTATTTCTGGTTGAAAAGATTATTAAATCAGTCTTCAGGTTTTCTTCATTACTATTAGGTTTCTATATTGAAGTAGCATCTGCCTTAGTCTCCCTTTTTATAATTTCTTGAGCCGCTGTGCATGCCAAGTTTCTATTATGTATTTCAGAAAAAGCCAGTCTTAGAAACTACTATGTAGTTTATTTTAAATTTCTTTGAACAGTCCTAAAAAGATGCAGTGCCTTCAAACATTTATCATCTGCTTAAACAATTTGCTACTTATGACTAAGCCTTACACAGTCTTTAAAGGTAAAAATGTACAATTTCACAATCCTTTCTAATCCCTCCACTTCAATTTTCCGTGCTTAAAGTGATCTGAACAGAGTTTTTGTTGTGCTTTGGGTTTTATTTCTTTATGCCTATTTTCCATATACCACTCACTAGCAACACACATGTTCCATGATGTGTTCCATTTCCACTCAGCAAAAGTGTTAAAGAAGTGCCAGCCTCCCCATAGTGGATAGAACTCTGCCTACTTTTCAGTGCCAGCTGGACAGGGTATTATAATTTTAGCAAGTTCTACACAGACACTTTTGTATCACTGACCTTTCTTGCAATAGTAATAAGAAGGTCTCATTGTTACCAGATATCTGCTTTCCAACACCATAAACCCAGTTCTTTTTGCATTTGATACTTCAGAAACTTATTAAGGTGTCCAACACAAACTAATTTCATTACTTTCACTACATAAATGCAAGTCTGAGTACCTTAGAGTAGGATAGCAGGGACACGTACTGCCTAGCAACTAAAAGTAATTTAGGGGTCTACACAGTTAAATTAAACACATACTAAAAAAATAAGCACATGGCATGTGTTAGTTTAAAGCAAGCAATACTCTAAGCCATTATAATTTGATTTTTAAGTTACCCAGAGGACTATTCTGCTCCCAATGTTTATTCCCCTGCCTTTCTTCTTCCCTTCACAGGTAGAGAAGCATAACAAAAAATATTCAGAAAAACATCACCACATATTTCTGTTCCTTTCTAGGAGTAAAATGCTACCTGCATATTTTCTGACCATAAATATAAAAATTCTAATATATTTCTCACATAAGTGCTACAGTGGTACAGCCACTACTACAGGTCCTCGCTGTTCAGGACGCTGAATTAGAAGCAGCTCGCTGAGCCCAGTGGTGCAGCCGAGCCACTGTCTCAGTGGCACAGAGAACTTCAGTGATTGTACCAAGGTCTCTATTTGAACATGACAAACCAAACAAGATCTTTCCCTAGAAAACATAAAGAGGGTACGTCTAAATTATAGCTTAAAAAACGCATGCATTACATCAGACAGCGAAACACGACTTTCACTTTTTTCAGTCTCATTAAAAACAGGGGTGGGAGGAAAAGAGGGGGTGGGTGACAGTGTGACAACAACAGTTCTAAAGTGTCCACATTTGCTGGCTACACAGGGTACATACACAACTAATGCTTTTAAAGAGTTAAAGCCAGGTTCTAAGTCTAAGCTACTTTACAAGAATGGGAAGAATTAGTAAAAGCAACACTGAAATAGTTACCCTGCTTACATTTTTTTTCCAGAAAACTACACCCCTCATACCTTTCACAAACAATGAGAAATTCAAGCACTCAAAATACCATGCAGTCATACACAGTTACACAGTTCATGCTTAAGGCTCAGACAAGACTGTTTGGATTGTATTTTCTAGAATCAGTTCCGTGCTGTCCTGCTAAAGATTGCTTCCCTGTCTGCAGATACACCTGGATGCACGTTCTTAAGAATGCAAAGATGAGCTGTTATTTTCATCCCCCCAAAAAAACTACATCATTTTTAAAATTAAACATCCGACTAAGGAAATGGCTGTTTTCCTCCATAGAGAAGAAGCCAATAAATGATACTTTAATTCCTGTATTTGTCTATGAAGTTACCTTTTGAGAACAGTAATTTTGCATTCAAATCAGTAACAAGGTTAGAAAAGGAAGCTATTCAAAATTATGGTGAGAAGGAAGCTCAATACTTTTCTTTGCTTCCAATCTTGTTAATGAGGAACACTGTGGTTCCAATAATTATTTAACCACAGAGATGAAGCAGTAATGACCTGAACTTCAACTGGCAAGAAGAGACCAAAAGGTAATTACATAAGTTTGACTTTTTCATACTGGGTGGATCTTAATGGAATTTGTTAAAGACTAATTAAAATAGGCTGTGTCTAACAGCTAGTAAAGTTATGTCTGAGCACCAACAGAAGATGGCAGAAAAATGCAAATATAATTATTCTCTTTAAATTATGCATTAAAGGAGGAGCTAAGGAATTCACTATCCATAAGCTTTTTCCTGTGGAAAAAAAAAAAATAGAAAACAGATCACAAGCACATTAAACATAACAAGAAAATTAGCAACAGCCAACATGATTTGTCAAGAATTAATCATGTCAGACTAACTTAATTTCCTTCAGTGACAGGATAACAAGCCTTGGGAATATGGGAGTGGTAGTGTCATTTGTCTTGACTTCACTAACTGTCAAAAGCCTTACAAGACAGTCCCAGATGCAAGCATACCTATCTGGAAAACTATATTTAGTAGTAAATATTTCACTACCAAGGTTCAGATAAAGAGATTACAGGCATTTGTTTTGAGTCCAGCACTTCTGAATATTTTCATTAACACAATATAATAGAAAAAGACTAACTTACTGATTTTTACAAAGACAACCAAGATAGGAGCAGCTAGAAAGAAGCTGCAAAAAAGATAAGAATTCGTGGTGAGTTGACCTTGGCTGGACACCAGGTGCCCACCAAGTTGCTCTATCACTCCCATTGACACCAAAGATATTAGTTTAAGATATAAAACCTCTTCTTCAGAAATGATGTGAAATAACAAGTGCTTTTGTCTTTTTCCTTTCTCTGCTCACCAAGGCAGAACAAGTAATTTAGGTACGGTGACATCTTTTCAGAAACAGACTATCTGCCTGGCAACTACCAGTACAATTTATTACCTTTGGCTTTGTCTGAATACCAAAAAAATTCCAACTCCACAACCCCCACCTCTGGATTATGTGAAAACAATTGACATAAAACCAACATCCAACCAGCTTAGCAGTCCAGCATTTTACTTCAACCGATGCTGTTCCATCTTGGGTAGCATCTCTTCTGCACAAGCGTGGCGTGGTTTTAACTGAATCCACTGAGATTCTGTCTATTTAGAGACTGAAGCAGTGAGATGCTGGTTCAGACAAGCATGCTGGAAGACTGGTGCATACTGCAAAAACTGCATCCAAGCTCTCTAGCCACAGGTGTTAAAAGACTGGTTTGCCCTTGAATTACACACTTTACATTTGTACCTGAAAGATAAGCTTGCCCTTAAATATATTCAACGTTTTCATTGAAAAAAGGCAACAGAAAAAAAAATATATTTTAATTTGCTTTTAAATTCTCTCTCAGACAAAAACTTGAAGTTAAACTGGGAAATTTTTTTTCTGCAGGTTTGACTACTGCAAGGTATAGATAGATGTATAGATCTTTACTTTAGAATTATTACATCTAGCAGCACCTCATCTCACTGCCGTCATGCAGAGACCCTTCATCATTTCAACGGCTGTGAGGAAGCGAGCTGTGTCGAAGTAACAACGCTCCTCCCAAAACCAGGAGCGTCCTGAAAGTACTACAGCATGACTTTGGCTTGGGTTTTTTTCCATATGCCAAATATCACGCCATGAGAGGTCCTTCTAAGACTTTCACTGCAGCCACTGAACTTAATTTGACAGTCCTCTTCCTTTCCACACTGAGAAATAAATAAAACCTATAAAATCAATGAAGCCAGTACCGCAAGGCGTAAAAGTATGGGCTGGCACACCTGGAACTGGCACACTTGGCAGGCAAGCGATTACAAAGGTGACAGGGGGAAAAAAAAGGTGAGAGGAGGGAAGGGTGAGTCACCATTTTCCCTTGGAGCATGTACAAAAATTAATTTCAAATGATCACAAAGGAATTTGCCAGGAGCCAGTTAGAGTGACAGGGGAAATCAGCATTCAGAATTCCTAGGGCTGTGATCAAATTACAAAGAATAAAATTAGCCAGAGAATATAAAAAATGGAAAGACACTTTATTTACTTTTCTTTGTTCTGCTTTCTTCCACTGAGAGAAATCAAAGGGTACTTTCTTTTACAAAAAAAAGTCACAGGCAGCGATAGCCTGTGTATCTGCACAGATTTACAGCACTAGAGCGAACAAAGAGGAGGCACAGCATCTTTTATCTCTTAATACTTTGTGCAAACCCTGACAGCCTCGCTGCTTAAAACAGTCAAATCAGACATTAAAAAGTCTGAAAAGAGGCTGTATCAGAAATAAGAAGCACTGTTCATTTTCTGTTAGTGGAACTTTCAGGGGTGCGGGGAAGGGTGAAAAAGGTTAATAAAATCAACACAAACGTCAGCATTCGATTAGGGATCACAAGTCATTTGCTCTCTGACCTGAAGAATTCTCCAGAGCAGTTACTTCGCGCAGCCCAGTCTCTCACTCTTCCCCTGCAGTGACACTAATGCATCCCTACAGCAAAGAGCAACTCTGTTCTCTGCAGTTTTGTTCGCAAGAAAGGCAAGCTACTGATTTTCACCTTAGAGTACCCACTAAAATTTTGCATCACAAGAAGAAAGCAGACAGTGCTATAGCAACTGGGCAAACGAGTGTTTTCTGTACCTCGGTGCCTAGTCAAGCTATTTTATATGACTTTTTGTCTTTCCTGGCCACCTTATCTGTAAAAGTTTCGGGCTCCCTTAGGCTCCGTTACAGACTGAAGCCTCAATACTTCAAGTACAGTAATGACCGACTGCCAGCTCCCAATTTAAGTGTGTTGAGTCTAACTTCAAAACCCGTCCCAGGCAATCACCATTAGGAGAAACAACAAGACCATGAAATTTATGCCATCATTATAAACCATAAGCCAGCTGTTTTTCTTTCTGAAGTGTTTTTAATTTCATTTTATTTCTCCCTAAGTCACTACACAAACATCATTGCCAAGGACTTACCTCTTGCAAAGATGCTGGGATAGTACCCAAACAGTCATAAAAATCTAACCATACTTTATAATCATATTAAACAATGCTAAACAAGACAAATGATTATACTTAGCTTTATGCTCTGGGCTTTCTAAAATGATCTAAATCACAGTTGCCTTTCACATATCCTATGAAATAGGACTGAAGCTTGAAAAATCCATAGTTTAGAGCCTAAAACCTCTCCAGTTTCTGTTTAAAAATCTCTTTTATTCTGTTCTAGATCTGCCATTCAGAGATCATCATAACAACTAGCAAGTAAATTTCATTTCCTTTGGTCAAATACAAGAAAAATTAGATGTATTGTATGCATATATGGTCTTCCTTTGTCCTTGTTTCAAAAAAGTTTGAACATAATCATATATGATACATACATTATGGATATGTTTAGATACTCACTTGTTCAGATACTCACATTTAACCTAGTCCAAAAGACACAGAATCCACTTGCTTTCTAATTTTAAAAAATTGTAGCTAAGCTTACGGAAGGGGCCATATCATATCAACTTGGGAACGAGGCTCATGAAAGATCACATCCAGATCCAAATTCTTCAATGAAAATCTCTCGGTTGCCTCCCTTATTTTCACTTAGAAGTACATTTACATAGAGGAAACAATGTTTTGTTTTTTCATTTTAAGGGTGAAATGTTTTCCACCATCTAGCTATTTAGCTAAATTATCTGCTTACAGGTAACAGCTGAACTGTTTAAGAGTATATTCTTCTGAGGGCTACAAAATGAAACTTCAGAGCTAATTCATCACTGCACCATTGGGCTATATGAAGGGAAAGATAATGGCCTGCAAATAGATATATAGCTATTTCAGTGAAAACGTTTGAGGGAGTGCTGTTAGCTCCTGATGCAAACTCATAGCAAAGCAGTGAAATTCTATTGAGACGCTTTTCTTTTTTCTTCCTAGCTGCATCTTTCCCCACTTCCAAAATAGGAAAGTCCTGTGTTTCCTAATAAAGAAATATTAAGTCAGAGAGGAGCGGAATATTTTTTGTAACCTGTAAATTTTATTATGCCTCCATCCTAATCTCAGAGGAACTCAAACATTAAGAAGAGGATGACTTTCATTTAAACTCTGAAGTTTAAAGATTGCTTTCAGTAACACAAAAAATGAGGAGAAAAATACTTGTTTTGATTAGTTTGCAGCACTGGAACTGGCAGCAAATGAATACTTCTCTTTGCAGAGAACAATAAGAGAATATTAACCAAAAGGGTTTCAGGATTTGATAAGGAACATTCAAAATTAAACATGAAGAGTGATTGATTAGTTCATGCATTTGTCCTTAAAAGAAAAAACATCATAGTTCAAACGGAGTCTAAAGATGTCAGGTGACAGAAAGCAGCGACCTCGGATGACTGTTCTAGGACCACATCCCAAAACACAGCACAATGAAGCACTAATTGGTCAGCAGCATCAGCAACAATGCCAAGAATTGAGCAAGCATTGAAAACCAAAGCTGCCAACCCTGCCCAGAAAGGATGCTCACTTCAGGTCAGACATTTGAAATGCTAGTGCAGAGAAGCCAGCACTTCCCTTTTAGCACAACATTGAGCCTGTAGATAAAAGGCTCGTCAGGGGCTGAGGAGCCTCTACAGCACCAGCAGCATCAGTTTGTTACTTTACTTGCAGCACCTACCACATTTACCACACACGAGAACGCCAGTAAAAATAGTTCCACTATGAATATGAAGAATTGCTTTCTGTAGCGCAACACAGGACGTCAATTATGATGAACACCATTGACATCTTCCACCCACCTTCAATTACCCAGCTGTGCAGGACCTGCCTAAGTTACTCCTGCTTTGAAGTAAAATGCTTTACAGCAAAGCATACCAAGAGTGCTCAGCATGAAAACGTCACACTGCAAACAGAGAACCATGCAGGTCTGCCAGCAATGGGTATGAAATGGGAGGCTTGCTGGGCAACTGTGGAACGTGAAGTCTCATAGCAGTTTGTCGTGACTAAAAATAGAGGGGAAGGCAGAAGGAAGGACAGAACTCTTCCACAGTCCTTGATGACCAGCAGCAACAGGACAGCTTCAGACACCACTGTTTTCCAAGCTACATAATTAGTGCAGCTTTCTTAAAAATAAGCTCAAATATCTGCGTGAGGCAGAAGACAACACAGATGGTCAGTTCTCAGGATGGAAACTGGAGAAGCACTGTGCTGGTTTGAGCACCTACTGCTCAGGACTTCATTAATTTTGCCAGGGAAATTAAGCCCTAATGGAAGGGGGTTGGGGGGGTGGGAGGGGAGGGGAGAAGAATTGCTCCCAGAAAAAATGGCAGCAAGGAAAAAGCACCATGGTAAAATACTACAGTAAGACAATACTATATATCAAATATTGATCCAACTCCTTTAAATACATGAAGTTCATGGAAATAAATTATAAATTTTCCCATTAATCCTACATTCGTGCCTTAATAGAACTCCCTCATATTTTATACACTTTTTCATTCTTGCTGCAATAGCAAAATATTTTCAGTTTAAATATCAGACGTGCCTTTAAATGCAAGAGGATACTAAAAGCATGTCTAGAAATATTTCACTCATCTCCCCTCTCCTTTCCTCTCTTCCACAAAATATTACTGAAATGGTATTAAAAAAGTTATATCCTTGAATCCATCTTCTCTCCCATTAAGCTATATTCTGCTTGCAAATAGGAACGACTGGTGCAGCAGTTAAAAATTCCAAATTTATTAAGCTTTGTGTCCTCTCCCATTTTGTTTCTCCTTGTTCTACCAGTTCAGAGAGCCAATTTTACGTCTAGGAAGGCAAATGCAGAGCACCAGAGAAAAGATTCTGCTGTAAAAAAACAGGATTTACAATAAAGTACCCAATCATACAGTTTCATTTGGCACTGATCATAATTACAGAAACAGCAAAACAAAACGGTTACCCTTAGGTCAGCCTCGTCACTCAAGATGTACACAACCTTCCTCTGAAAGGGGCTGGTAGCATGTTCTTCTTTTTGAGTTTTGGAAAGATCTGAAAATGAGCTGGGGGGAGCAGGTTAGATGACAGGAAGTTTTACACTATATTAAAGTGCCTTCTCATCACAGCCACAAAATTCAGATATGCACCAAATGGCTGGCTTTACCACACTGTTACCTTTTAAGTTACACTACAGCAAAAGGATTTGCAAATGAACACACGCTATGGCTGTACAGCAGACTCATAGCAGCCCCAGATTGAGATGAAAATTCAGGAGAACACAGCAAGAATTTTCCACATAGAGTAAAAATGTGAAGTTCCCTTTGATAGTATGTAAGGTAACAGTCACAGCTGAGAATTACTGCACTGTAGCTTTGGCTATTTTAGTCCTCACTCTCAAGCCAATAGGGCACTAGCACAGAGAACCACAGAAAAATTGCAAGCTGGAAGACCTCTGGAGGTCACACAGTCAAACCTCCTGCCATTTTCAGGAGGCAGTTTCAAAGCTTGGTCTGGTCACTATAGACTTTATCCACTCCAGGTTTTAATACCTCTAGGGATGGAAACACAACAGCCTCTTCAGGCAGCCAGTGCAAGTGCTCAGCTACACTTGCTGTGCAGAATTGTTGCCCCCAGACCCAATTTCCCTGCTGCTGGTTGTCCCCACTGCCTCTTTTGCTTTCACAAAGTACCTCTGAGAAGAGCCTGGCTCCATGTTTTCAACTAACAAGCCACTACAGTAGGCAGGGACAGCATCTGGAAACTGCTGGAGCCTTGTTTCCTCCAAGCGAAGTGAAGCCACCTCCCTCCACCTCTACTCGCCTCAAACTGGGGCCCTGAAACCAACTACTGTATTCTAGATGTGACCTCAGGAGTGCTAAGCAGACAGGAATAGTCACCCCACCCTATCTGACGGCTGCAACATTGTTCATACAGCCCACCCCAATGCATTGGGTTATTCTTCCTCAGGTGCAAGAGTTTGCTTTGAGGGTTTTTTGTTGTTTTTCAAAACGTTTACAGGGTTCCTGTCAGCCCAGCCCCCCTCACCTGAGTCCCCAATGAACAGGCACAGTACTGACTGTTCCTCCACCATCTGATATCATTCACAAACCTGCTGAAGGTGCACTGCGTCCCACCACTCGGGTTCGTAACAATGTAAAGCATTACTGATCTCAATCCCAATGCCAACAATCCAGTCAGCTTTCTCCCCACATTTTTGCTCTTCTATGCTGTCCATACGTCCCCAATTCATCTATCAGAGACTGTGTCAAACGGCTCTTCACAATTGCCTTCTCATTAATTATGCTTGGAAACAGCTAAACTGAACCGTTGGTTGGGGACTTACTAAAACATTTTCTTTAAGGACTGAAGATACACAGGTTCTTGGTGTAAAAAGAAAAGATTTAGTGAGCTCTTAAATCTCATTATCAAGAGGTCTTCCCAATACTTAACGTACAAGTTTCTCCTTGAAATTCTGCCCATTCCTCTTGGCTCCATCTCCAGTCACAACCAGATTCTGCATCCATGGCAGTCACTTGTCTTCATCAACCAGCTTATCCTATCCTCAGGAAGTTCTCCAGATCTCCTGTCTCTCAAGTTTATCAAAGTAAGAAGACAGCCCTCCTGTATCTCTCTCTCTTTTTTTTTTTTTTATTTTACCATATCCCCGTAAAATTCCAAAGGGAACCTCACTCATCCATCTCATTCATTTTAAATGACCCTTGACACCAGCGCATTCTTAGCCTATAAATGTTCCTTCAAACACAGTTTTCTTGTCCTTTCAGTCACTAAATACCATCACATTATCTCGTCACACTTTAAGCTCTCTAAGTCTTCATCAGCTGTGC
Organism: Geococcyx californianus; assembly: GCA_013389885.1. Lineage (NCBI taxonomy): Eukaryota > Metazoa > Chordata > Aves > Cuculiformes > Neomorphidae > Geococcyx > Geococcyx californianus. The sequence goes on along the minus strand of VWPV01030516.1, from coordinate 62,262 downwards.
CTTAACCCTCTTCTGCTCACCATACACCCCAGTCGTGTTTCATCCCTCCTTCTTCATCTCATGAACTCACAAGGGATACCAGTTCCACACAGTGATTTTCAACATAAACAGGGCGTGAGTGTTTGGAAGTCGGGTGGTTCCCATTCACACTTCAGTTGTTTCTAAAAATGTAAATCCTAAACTCATCAGATGCTTATCATTAGATATCATTTACTAACACTCCTGTTTCAAAATAGGCTTTTTTTAGCTTCATTGTATGTCAGTAGATAACAGCCATTATAACCAAAGTTCCCTTTAATTCTCGCCTCCTCCTTTCTATAAGGCTTTATCACAGATCTAGATGTAATTAGAATGTCTCATACTACTGGAACAATACCGAGCAGTAGGGACTTAACTTTCTCATCTGAAGAAAATGCATAATTTAGCAATGCATTTGATGACAGAGGCACTGCTCCATTTTCCAGCCAACAACAAGCTTCACAGAGTAATGTCCTTCAGGACACACCTCCAAAGCTAGCTTTTGTTCTCACTTCTACTACCCAAAATGTAGCGCATCACTGCTGTACTGCCTCCTCTTCATCCACACTTGATTACCTGTATTTCATTCCTGAACGTGACCAAGTGCCAATGATTTCTTTTCTAAATCAACTTGAAGTAAACACTAGAAAACTCGTCTTTGTTGAATTCATTGGAACTAGGATTAACCTACCCATTTCTCAACACAGCATTCCATGCTTTTTTTTTTGCCCCTCCCCTGTGACCTTCATGTTTTTTCAAAATTTCACAGGAGCAGAACATTTGCTGCTACTATGAAAATTCAACATAGTGTCAATGCTTTCTGGAATGCAATCAGCAGTGTCACAGTAAAAGAGAATTCTGGTTGACCCCAGCGTTCACCCTGCTTTTAGCTTCCAGTGGTTTTATAAATTTAATACTGGGGATAAAAAAAAAAAAAAAAAAGGAAACAGCAGAAAATGAGAAAATTGCATTTTAAGTTATTTATTCATAAAAAGAACCACAAAATATGTGTTTCTGATGCATTATTTCTCTTCAGAGTTGAGGAAGTCAGGAACTCACCTAAGTTACCATGAGTTACTTCAAGTGTGAAGGCTCAAGTTGGATCAGGTTTGAGGTTTTGAGTATTTTATATGAAAGGTGATATTTATTTATTTTTAAAGAGGGTTCTAAAGAAGTCATCACAAAAGAAATGAGAAAGTACTCACTCAGCTACTAGCTATGTTCCTCAGTCTGTCCTCCCATGGGTGAATGCTCCATTCGCTGAATTCTAGTAGTGCACTTAAAAAATACCAGTCAAGCTCCCCAAGTTGGATACATCTCTTGAGGTAATCATCTACCTGTCTGTCTGATGGAGATATACTCTTCTTGCACTTTTGTCAGTGTAGTTGGATAAAGCCTCCCAATTTTCTACCTCATTTTCATAAATAATATTGTAGCTCTGGTCTCTCAGAAGAGATCTATTTATTTGTACCTTACAATGGGTTTTGATGTTCTCAAAAATCTAAATTCACTTGTCTGAGCTAGTTGGATATCCCAAGAGAAGACATTCTTTAAGGAACAACCACATATCAGCAACAACACAGAGCAGACGACAGCCTTTGGGTGTCAATGTGTTACAGAAGAGTTACAAAACAATAAAGCAAAACTTATTACACATTGTCCTGTCAACACAACGCTAAGTACAGGCATTTTGCCCTGATTTGCCACCAGTTTCAGTGTAAAAGAAAAAAAAAAAGCAATACTAGCGAAAAGTTACATCTGGCAAAACTCACCTCGTTCTGAAGGAATTAGTGAAAGAAAAAGCAGTAAAAGAAGAAATATCCTAAACTTTGGGTTTCCTGTTTTTCAGCAATGCTGTAATATGTTAGCAATTTGTTTATTTTTGTTTCTACTTTTAAGAAATTTGTAAAATGAGGACTATGAATGCTGAGTGTTACATTTGCATGAAGAGGAACAACTATGTCTTTCCCCAGTATAGTTCAATAATAAAGCCTTGTTGGTTCTTTTAAAAACAATGCAGTTTAAAACAAACACTAACTTCAAGAATTTGTCTTCAATGTTTCATTGGCAGTCTATTATGCTTCAAAGAGCACTTCACAGGAAACATTTAAGATGCTAGTACATAAAGCAATTGCCCTGTATACAATGCAATAATTCACATTCTCTACAGTAAATAACTTGTCTTTGGCAGAACCGCAATATTCGTGCACCCGCAGTTCACAAAACCTCTACAAACTTGTGAAATTCTGAAGACAGAAGTATACAGAGCACTACAAGAAATCCTTGCTGACATACTGTCACAGTTGCTTTTAATTTGCAATTTCCATAAAATTTTTCATCTAAGTATTAACATTTCCATCACCAGACTCCCATATATCATTGCCTTACATTGACACCTGCTGGAAGGGACCGGGATTGTAAAGCATTCTTTTTTCTTCAATCAGAGTCTGATTTAACTCTACAGGCAGACCAACAATCCTGCTTTCAGTAAACTAAGCCTATACATTTGAAAAAAATACACCGAGTGCCTTTTTAACATACCCCACCCCCCCCTACCCCCATACAATACGTAATTTTAAGCCAAACAAAAATTTCCAAGTCTATTACTGCCTGGATTCTCAATCAGAAAAGTGTTATTTAAATAACAGCCCTTGAGAAGATTTTTCTTTTACGAGCCTTTGGGTAGATTTAAACCCAACAAATTAAGTATCCAACGATTGACTAGGATCTCAGGCAAATTAGCAAATAATTACTGCAAGATGCACTAAATGGCTCTTATTTGACCAGCATTGTTACAAACAACTTTATACACAAAAATGTAATTAAGTAGGTTTTAAAGCACTTAATTTCCTTGTGCTCATGAAGAGACAATTAAAAACCATGTCTTTGCATTCATAAAAATGATTTGCTTTATTCACAAAAGGAAACAGGGCTGTTAAATGATAGAATTGATAAAGACAAGAATAACTGCATCTAGCTTGTGTGTACACACTATGAAGAATGACAGACAGTTTGAAGATACACCTCTTGGTACAGCTTTGTAAACAGAAGCGCACAAACACCCATCTGAAAACAATGTGATTTTTCCCCATGTGCCAGGACTTGCTCTACAAGCATCGTTGTTATGGACCAGATACCGCATCACACACTTTTCTTACTCCAAACTCTACTACAGACATGGGATCTTTTCTTGATGTCGTTTTTTTGTATTGCTCACAATAGAAAACACATTTCAGATTGAAACAATCATGATGAGTTACAGTGGCTCTGCGTGATCATCGGAACAAGACATGATCATGCAACTTTGGTTTTCACACACTCTGTAGGCAAAACTCAGGCACAGTTTTACCAAAAAAAAACCCTAGGCAGTTTTAAACTATCACTAGCAGCAAGAATAAAAACAAACAAAAAAAATCAGACACGTTCAAAGGCAGCCCAATAGGCTTTCTATAAGGTTATGTCTGTATACACAGCTGAAGACCTTTCCGATCTTCTCCGATCTTCTATTTTTACAAAGTTATGAGGCAAGATTCTTAAATAATACGTCACAGTATGACTATTGCACATAGGTATCAACATCACAGCAGTATTAATTTATGGTCTTTACAGACCAGATTAAAATAATAAGAAGAATATTTATTTCAGCCTGGTGAGTGATCAACCTACTTATTTTTATATTCTTAATTTTAAATAACTATCACAGTATTAAAGTTGTGAACTACTGAACCGGTGCAAAAGAAAGTAAACATAGTGTTGGTGGCAGCAGAAATAGTCAGCCATCAAAACAGGTAACAGCAAAAATGCCAACATGAGTGGCAGCCTATGCCAACATGCTTTGCCTCCAACGTCTCCTTATTTATTATCCGTGAAAGAAGTCTATAAAAACGGGCAACTGAAGTCAAAACATCATAGCTGTATATTAGTCTGCCAAACTCATTCCTAATTAAAAGTTTCATAAAGCTGAAAAGCAAAAACACCGGGCATGGAAGAACACAGTTATTCTACATAATGGGTACCCAGGAGTTAAAGCACTACATTTACTAAGAATTAAACAACTGCTCTGGAAAAGAAGACAGAGTAATATTTTACAGAAGAGCACAGAACATGAACATTTTCCTTCCGGACACTTCAATGGTAGGCAAGAGAGCACTTTAAAAAAACATATCACTAAGAAGCACGGGGGGGTTTTGTATTGCATTGTTTAACAAAAAATGCACATGAGAACATGTCAAGCTTTAAATACAGACAAGCTTGTCAAAAGTATCCAGGATTTTATCCCAGCCTTACATTCTTTTCTTTTTATCTCAGAAAGACAACAGATTAGCATTAGGCACTCAAGATTTGGGGCTCGCATTTCTTACCTTACAAAGCTTCTGGTAACGGGGAGAAGAAACTGCCATCCTCTGTAAACGATGCAACAACACCACAACTTTCTGCAGAGACGTTCTCACCACAGCCATCATTTTAAGTTTGCCACACTTCTGAAGACACCTCAGAATTTGCATTATAAATGAAGAGCAACTATCATTTCCTCCCGGTCACTGGACAATGATTTGCCAGCTTTCCGAGCATGCTCTCTTCCAGGACTGCTTTTGCGAGCCACAGGCTTTATACGTTTCAAAGGCAAAGGAGGTTGATATAGCATAAGTTTCTCTCCCAAAATAACCCCACGAAACAAATGCAAAAAAATAACAGCCTTCACGGATTTTTCTAACTGGCACTGCTCAGCTCTGCTTGTGCAGAGGGTAAACGAAGTTGTTGAGCAGCCAAGCGCCTGCCACCGCTCAGGAGTGCATTAAATAGCCAGGAAAGGTTATTAATTTAAGCCTGAAAGGTGCAGGAACAAAAAAGGAATTCCTTCAGGAAGACGGCGCCAGTGTATCACAACAGTTGCTCTCCCCTAGTAGCTGCTTTCTATCGGCACACTGAGCGTTTGCTCCCTCAGTCTGGAAAAGGATGCTCTCCCTCTCAGACTAAACGCAGCTCTGGCAGAGCTGTAGAGAGAGTGAATAACAGACTGTTATAAATCTTGAGAGAGGAGCAGAGGGATACCTGCCCTAATTATATCAGCCATACGTTAAAGACTAATAAATCACACAAGCGCTCCTCAAGACTAGATTACCCAACACAAAAGGATAAACCACAGGGGGTAAACGTCTCTGCTATGAAAACTCTCTTAAAGCTAATTCAGTCAAAAGGATCTCAACGGATTCTCACTTGTGCCAGAAAGTAAGAATGTTTTTCAGGAGCCATCTCCAATTAAAATCTTTTTCCTGAATGACTTATTAGGACAAGAAAGAATAGAGTTTTGACAAATTAAAGGCACACAGTTGTGCCATCACGCCTTTTTCTACCCAACCTTGAATACATCACTTTGATGTTTCTCCCATACCCCAGCAGAATTATTTGAGCCATATAAGGATGGCAGTAGGATGTTCGAGAGCATGGAAGTGTTCTGCCACCAGTGAGGCACTCCCAGTACAATACTTCCAAAGAAGCTATGATGAACCTACTTAAACCTGTATTAGAGGGGCAAAGCAGTAGCAATGGTTCAGGGAGGCCACTGTCAACACTGTAGTTGACACACACCATCACAAGTAGTTGCATTACTTAATGTCCGTGTTGCCGCATGAACAGCTACACATACACTTCAAGCACAGCAATCAGCACAGTGTGAAGGCACCAACTACAGGCAGCTTGACAAGTTCATATGATCCTAGATAATCCATAGCTTAGATGCCTGTGGATTATACACTGGTTTGCCTCTTTTCAGGCAGTTTCCATCTGAGGGGATGAATGCCAGGTACAGGTTCTTCATATAGGGCATTTAAAAAAACTCTTCCCATTCAATTCTGCTAACACAGCCTTTTCATTCTTATTTTTAGAACTGAATCAATATTTATATCAGTCCTCGGGCAAATGTCTTCCTGTTACCTGTTACTCTGTTTTGTTCCTTCTCTGTCCAGCACCAATGACAACTCTATTTTGAGGAAACAGAGCCTTCATTCCATTCTGTTCTGTAAGTATCTTACCACCTGTACTCTCTACCTTGCCAGACTCATCTCCTTTCCTCATCTCCACCACTCATTTATCACAGTATCACAGTATTGTAAGGTTGGAAGAGACCTTTGAGATCATCGAGTCCAACCTATGGCCCAACACCTACACCTACTAACTACACCTACTCCTACTTGTCAGTTATACCATGTCACTAAGTGCCTCATCCAAATTCTCTTTGAACACCTACAGGGATGGTGACTCAACCACCTCCCTAGGCAGTGCATTCCAATGGACAATTACCCTCTCAGTGAAGAACTCTTTTGAACCATTGCCCTGTAACCCATTGCTCCTGGAGCTACTCTCCCCTCCCACCCCAAGTCTGCTCCTTTAACCTGCCATCTCTAGAGTACCATCATTAATTGATACGCTGTTACCAAATATCTTTTGAGGAAACCTATGAAGCAGCACAAGTCCATAAACACCGAGACATTCAAAAATAACTGTGCAAGAGCTCAAAACTCTCCTGTGTAAGACAGAACTCATGGTCCATACCTACCTCCCCCTTTCAGTTCTATTTTTTTCCTTCCCAGCTAATGTACAAGTTTGAATCACGCAGTAAGACAAACAGACTATCGCTAAGTCCTGTTGATTTTCATTTACAATAAAACAAAGCTTTCAAATTATTTGGAACACATTTACATCTGTAGGCATAAGACTTCACAGACCTTGACTTGGCATTACTTCTTACTATTACCTAGCTCATTTTCTGCATCTTGTTTCAAATTAGGTTTTAACTTTTTTCAAGTGATGGCAACATAGACTGGAGTGTTTCAGCACTAACCTAAAAATCTTCTGCAACATTTAGATGCTGAGAGAATGAATTAAAAAGCCCGATGCTCTAATTGTGTATTTCTTCCTTTATAAAAAGAAATTGTTACCAAATTCAAAGTTTGCATTATTTGCATAGAACTGTTGCTAGCTTCAGATGTTGCAATGGAAGGCAAAACAAGGCTTCAGCAGTGCCCACATCAGATTCCACTGTAGAGGGGCTTAAGCTGCACATATACAAGTTAGCCCCAAAACATAACGAAGGACAGTCCTCCCATACACACACACAGATGCCAGTTTAACAGATGACCCTATTTTGAAAATGTGTGACTTGTAACAACAACAAATTCATCATGTTTCATCTGCCTTCAGCACATATTTCACCCAGAATTTACCATACCTTAAACTTGCAGCAAAGTTTTATTCAGTGCACATGCCTTGGAGGCAGAGGCATCTTCACACATAGGTAGAAAAAGTAAACAAGCCCTGCATTCTTCTTACAACCATTTAGAAGAAATACTTCTTCCCATATTCAAAGTACAAAGAGAACATGGTTATTTTATACCCCTCAACAGGGGAAGAACAGGAAGTGATCTTTGTTTAATTAAGCTTAAGAACTTGCAAAGGAATGGGTTTGGGTTCTTTTAAAGTACAGTAAGCTGTGAGCTTCATTTTGTTTTCAGAAGTTAATTTCAACAAATACTTAAAACCAGACACACTGATTTTGCAGTGTTTGCCGGTGTCATGATATGAATGTCTTTAGTTATATTTAAAGTGAGATTAAAAGATGGTGGGGGGAAAAAGTTCATTTCAGAAGCTATTACACTACAACAGCCTTTGACATGCTCTACTTAACTTCCTTTGGCAGCTGAAAAAAAGCTCACATTATGTAAAGCCTTGGGGAAGTTAACTGTGCACAGTCCATGTGCACAGTGTGTAGAAGCATACAGTCACACAAAACGATAGACAATATCGGGTAACAGGACACTAAACAAGGAGAGGCCATGCCCAAGCACCTACAATTGCCTTCTCAAGGGTTTCAAGTCAGGACAATGGGCATGGCCAAGAACTGGTTATGGACCTTCTCCACGCAGCAGGCAGTCTTGCCCAGCAGTTCTCCCATCACACAGCACCACTCTGGCAATTTTAACCAGACTGCAGCTCAGTGAAGGAGGGTGAACAATCTTCCATGATCAAGTTACTTCACCGCTTCATAGAGCACGCAAGCGAATAGTGAAATAACTGTTTTATCTCGGTGTGACTGACTACACAGAATGCAAGGGAATGCAGAAATAAGCATATTTACATGTAGCTCTGCCTCATGATAGCTTCCTGCAACCCTGTTTTAGCTCTAGAACCACCATTACACTTGTTTGTGGGGGGGGTTTCTATAGGAAGTCTAACATTAAACTTCTAGATGTTGCCATTACAGGCCAGTCTCAACACTTCACAGAGGCACAACTCTTTGAGAAATCAGTTGCCCAAGTGACCAGAATGATACAAACATTGGGGAGTGACAAGTTATCTTCAATAGACATGAATATTCACAATATATTGTTATTATGAATACAGGGAGCAGTTTGATATCAGATACTTTAAGCTGTCCTGTTTTATTTAAATTCAATGTAGATACATTCAGATTAACAGCACCACTGAAAGCAGTAGTTTTTTCATTATAAGCTGTTCAAACCCCATGAACGTAGACCACAGATGACATTATTGTATACTCAAAGTGCCAGATTAAATGATTGATCTAGCCACTCAGATCCATGCACATCAAAACAGCTCTACTAAGTGAGGCAATCTAATTGAATGAAAAAATACATTAAAACATTCAGGAGAAAGACGACACAAACAGCATTCACATCAGGTAAACAGGACAAAGGAAAATCATATAGCACAAACACAAAATCCTTTTAGCCAGCGATGTTCAACCTTTCGCTACCACAGACCCAAAGATACTAATTTTTAATAGAGCAGTCAGGTCTCCACGCCCTTTCCTCTTCTTTTCCCTCAATACACTGTATCCTAAATGCTAACTGAATCCAGCTCTCTCTCTCCCTTCTGCCTCCCCAAAGGAGATGGATGGGATATGCAAAGGCAGGAACAGCCAGACAATGTGGTACTCGGCTAGTCTGTGCTTCTCAGGGAGAAAGAATCTCCCGTCTAGATTTTATACAAGCTAAGGTGTCCACACATTAAAAAAGACTAAGTGGTGTCAGTCTCCTCAGTCATCTCAGAGTTCCAGTCTGTGGCCTGTGCAGGAAGGAAGGCCAACTGGGGAGTTGCTGGGGAGTGGGTGAAGAGGTGATTCACGCACAACAACTCTGATTGCTGAAATGCAGGAGGACAGTGGCAGGCAGGGATAGTAGATAGTGCAGCTCAGGAGGGTTTCACTTGTTGGGAAGTAGACTAAATTGTTTGGCTGGCCAATCACACAACATGACTGGGTTTAATCAAGTATATGCTTCCTGAATACAGTCACCCTCCAAGTTTTAATACACTTCCTGAATACAATCCAAGGACACTAAAGAGCCCTTAGTGCCACAGACATCCACAAAATAGATATTTCAAACCTTAGGAAGAAAAGTCTGCTTCCTTCACACAACTGATTTCTAAAATATTGGTGGCTGATCACATTCCAGTAGGCTGCAGATTTCCTCACTCTAGTAGATAGCTTTCCTTTATAACATTTGCCATTGAGAAAAAAGAACAAACAACAGTAGTTTTATTTAGTTTCTCACCTGCATCTGCTTTCTGAGCTCCCTTACGCAGGCACTGTCCTGAGCAGTGTTCTCACGCTGGGATGCATCTGCTAGAACATTAATTGTTGTCTCTGCCTCTTGAAGCCACTTGAGGAAGCTCTCCAAATCCTTGTGCAAGGCCTGTAGCGTCTTCAGCTCTATCTCCAAGAAATTCTGCCTATCAACAGCTCTGAAAGCAAGACAAGTGTCAGAATACTCCCTTGTAACATACAGCATTACATATATCATAATGAAACTACTATAAGGAAATCTTAAAATTCACTATTAAGAAGCTATAAATTCATCACAACTTGGTTTATCCTTATTTATAGCACTGTTTCTCCGGCTATTATATCTATGGCTACTCACAGATGTTATATATATCATGGTCCTTTTTAAAAAGGCACATAGAAAAAATGAAGTTAATTAAAAACCTAGCTTTCCCTTTTTGAGTATTACCATCACAGACTTATGATCTCCCAAATCGTAGAAGTGTCATTTCCACATGTGAAAAGTGTGAATGCTTTTCCTCATCAACAAAATCACATGGAGTAGAAGCACTAAGTGCTTGGGGAATTTTTTCTACCTCTTTTACAGTGAGTAGAAGCACTTCTCTAAAGTTAAAGTGCCAAGGGATGAAAAGTCAAATACCTGCTTCTCTCTGCTAAAAAGACAAGACTTTGGATCCTATCGCTCAAACAAACAGAATGATACACTGCCATTGTAACAGTGAAGTAGTGTTCAATGTGCTTAAATCTAAAAAGACTGCTAAAATATAGTCCAAATTTTGGATCAATCAAAATAAAATCTCTGGTTGGTACAAATATAAAAGTTCATTTATAAGAGGATTTTTTTAACACGTAAGGAACTGATTTAAAACATTTGGATTATATTGTTGGTAAGAAACTTCAAAAGATTTCCTAGAAAAAAGATCACATTCTACTTCTGCATAGCAGGACTGCTTTTTTGTCATTTAGGTGAAACTCAGATGGGAAACATAATCAGTAATTTTAAAAGCTTATATTAAGCATGTTAATTAAAGCATGACAAGCTAAATTTCATCTGTTTGAGGCTGTTATTCTGCAATAACCTTTTTCCCAAAACCAGAAGAAAGAAGCAAGCTGCCCACACCAGCACACTGAACAGAAATCCCTAACAGGGTTACTATCTAGAAGGCTGCTGCTAAATAAGTGGGAAATTCAATTTTATTTTCACTTCAAGGACATCATACTTCTAAGATTTCAGGGGTAAAGTAATATTTAATTTCAAGTAAGACAAGGATAAAACACTCAGCATTTGAGATCTTTACATGAATTGAACAAGTTTCTCCAGACAGGCCCATTATACTTCTGTCTTCTGCCTCCTCCTGTTCTGCTTAGGCTTTCTTCCCTTCTTGCCATGCTGTGGCAACAGTACTGCTCAGCAGTATTAAGGAATGTGTTTAGAATCACAAATTTCAGAAGTAAAAATATTTTTTTTAGAAAAGAATCTGTAGGTGTTCAGTACCATTCAGGATGACATTTCAAAGCAGGTATTCTGGTTTACTAAGACATCAGAGAAGACAGGTGCAAGGAAAAGCTGCTTTCCTTCAAGGACAGTAAGGAAATCTCATGCAACCTCAATTCTACCAAACTTACTAAGTATCAACATAACGGAATTTTCTAGATGCTACTTGCAAAAAGATAGCGTTGCAACCTTCACTTTTGAGCTTAGGTCTTATGTCATTCGTTAACGATTGCTTTATCCAAAATAAGACCGTGTGATTTACTCCTGACTTCATGCTTGCCCGAGTTTAGGTTTCTAACAAACAATTTGCAGGGCAAGAAGCCGTCAGTCTTGCTTCTCTCTTCAACCACTCTCGAGCAAAAAAGTAATAATAGCATGCTAGGAATTACGAATGGTTTGATAGGTAATGCCTAGAAAAGATAACAAGCACCAACTCAGAAATGAGAGCAGACCAAGGAACCACGAGAAAAAATGTAAAGTAAAAGCAGTTATGAGCTCCGACTTCAAAACCCTCTCACTCTGCAGGGATTTTCTTCCCTAGCAGGGGGTTAAGGCCAAAGGTGGAAGATCAGTAGTGACAACAGGAAGAACAGACTGGTAATAAAGGTGACCTTCAAAGAAAAAGAAAAGCCCCAAAAGATGAAACACTAAGCGACCCAGATCTCTGTGTTTAAGTACTGATGTATTAGATAGGAACTGAGACAGCCTGAACTTTGTTGCTAATAACATTCACTCAAGAACATCATCTTCAGCCAAAAGTTTTAATTTCTCAGACTGCTCAGTTGAAATTAAAGGAAAAAATGAAATGTTATTACAGTCCCACTGCTTTCATGATTTTTGAATTAAAGGTGAAAAAACATTCCTTTCACTAAATATGTACACCAGCAGCTTAAACTAACAGATTTACAACTAATGTTCTAAGATTACATGGATGCTTTTAAAGAGGACCTGAATAGTAGTAGTGAACAATACTCTACAAAGCAGATACAAATACTTTCATTTCCTTCTAGAAAAGGCCACAAAACAGAAGATGATGGAAAATAATGTACTGCAGATTAATGACTACTCCATGCTAGAAAAAGATGACTCAGATTTTCAAAGAACTCTAATACAATTACAACAACCTCAAAAGACAAAGGGACCTTTCCAGAATGTAAGATTTAAACATAAAGATAATAAGGAGATAATATGCAGTTAACTTCACTTAATACAGTGATACTGGAGAAGGTGTAAACAGATTCTATTAGCAAAGACACGTCCAAGAAAAAGAAAATTTTAACTCTAAGTTTCTGTTCCACCCAATTATTTTTTTCAAATTGAAACGGTAAGTCTGCAATGCACACAAGTGTGTGATCAAAAGTCAGAAAATAATATCTGAGACAGAACAGAAAGCAACTATAATCCATTATTGAGGCAGCAAAACCAAAGAATTACTACAGTTTCACCCTAAAGTACAAAAACCAAACATAAATAACCATGGGGCTGAGTATCCAATTTACACAATGTCAAGCTTCAATATCTTAATGCCAACAGGTTTAAAGTAAGCTCCTTCAACTTTACAGGCCATGGCTATTGTTTTCCCAGTCGTGTTGTTTTGCTATTCAGGACAGTGATTCTCCCAGGTGAAGTTACTAAGGCCCTCTTCCACAAATTCCAAGCATGGGAACAAACTGGTATTTTAAAGTGTTATGGTGTAACATAGATACAGATCTGCATTTACAGAAAACATAGGGCCATGCGTGCTCCATGTACGACTCCTGCATGTCCCGAGATCCACCACAAAGTAAAGCTTGTCGCTCAGGGTTCACTAGTCTATTTTTTGCATTCAAAACAAGTATAAAAACGTTCATTCTCTTGAAAAGGTGCTCTCACTGCACATTCTCACTTATAATTCTCTTCTGCTCTCCGTGGGGTTAAGTTGAGCAGCTCTATGCTCTGGCTACCCACCGGCTCTCAGAGTTCTCCTTTACATTCCATCTCTAGTTAAAAACCAAAGCAGACACTCCTCATCCTAAGATTGCAGATTGGAAAACAACAGTCCTCGTGATCACCGAGGAGCTTCAGTTATACACAACAGAACGCAATTGCTTATTATTCCAGACTTTAAGCAGATTCAAAAACAATTACAGGCTTCTAGGCAGGAACTGCTCTTTCTGGTCACCCGCTCCAAGTGGTGGACAGTTTCATGCCTGTTATAGCCCAAAAAATGCAAATTTTGAACGTGAGCGAGACTACTACAGAGCTGTCATCTGCTGTTACTATTAATCCAACAAGGATCTGTTTGCCCTCACCCTCTAAAAGCATCTTCGTCCCCAGATGTCATCGCAACATTGAGATGAAGCTAATGGTGTTTTTGGAAAAATTAGTAGTTTACTTTGAGGAAAAAAATATCTGATGCTGAAAATGCTGCAGTCCCTAATCTTAATGCAAATGAATCGTCAGGAAGGGCCACTTAAGGAGGTGGTCTCATCACTGTGACCTAGTACAGAAAATGTGAAAGTAAAAAGCCCAGGAAGTTTTGTCTTATGCCAAAGCCTTTCCCAAGGTCTACTAGAAGTTTTCTGAAGAACCATGAAAAAAAGTTGTATGCACCACATAATTATGAAATGTTTTACTCACTTGAAGAATCCTATGTCTCAAAACACTAAGATTAAAAAGTTTTTATTCTGTTTGAAATGATGACAGGGAATGAGCCATCCAAAGTTTTGCCTATTTTGTACCACATCTCTCTTGACAGACATCACCAGGAAAAGAGTTGTATAAAAGTCACTGCCACTTTAAAACAACAAAATGACAAAAGAACCATTTTTTTTCAAAGAAGGATAATGACATAGATTTGTTTGGGTTGGAAAAGACCTCAAGTTCAGCTGTAAACCCAACACTGCCAAGCCCACCACTAAATCATATCCCTGAGCATCATGTTTACATATCTTAAACGCCTCCAAGGATGGCGACTCAACCACTTCCTTAGGTAGCTGTGCCAGTGCTTGACAATCCTTTCAGAGAAGTAATATTTCCTAATATCTAGCCTAAAACTCAACTTGAGCTCCATTTTGCTCACCATCCCCATCCTCCAACTCAGGACCTCACCCTTACTAGTACCCCATCCATCTAGCCTTGCCATGTCATCCCTCCGCTAGTTTCAGGCAAGCCTGATATCCCTCTTGCCCTTCCAGTCTAACTTAAATTCCCGCAAGCTCCTGAGCAAAGATCCTCTTTCACCTTGGAGGAAGGTAAATCCCACCAGATGCCAGTGAGCCTGATGCTGTGTAAGCCATCCCACTATTAAAGAACCTAAAACTGAGGTCATGATACCTATCCATGGACCCATGTGACTGGGAGTATCTGTTTCCTCCAGTGTTGCTGCCAACAACCGGAAGGAGAGAGGCGAAAACCTGTGCTCCCAATTCCCTTACTAGCCACCCTAAAGCCCTGAAGTCTCTTTTGATTGACCTCAGACTACGCTCTGCAGCTTCATCACGTCCCACATGGAAGTGCAGTAATGGGCAACAGTCCAAAGGCCTTACCAGGCTAGGAAGTTTCCTAGCAACGTCCTTAACTCAGGTGCCAGGGAGGCAGTAGACTTCCATACGTGGAGGATTAGTCTGCCACATTGGACCCTCTGTTCATCTCAGAAGGGAGTCACCTACAGCTATAACCACCTTTTCTTCCTTGTGGAGGTGGTCTTCGCATGGGCAGAAGGCCTTCCTGATCCTGGTGGCACATCTAGTGTAGATAGACCACCACCCTCATCTTCCACTAACTGGCCTTCCACCGCCAGGGACTCATACCTGTTGAGGTATAAGGTGACAATCTACTCTGCTTCCTTTATTACATGCTTCTTGCCTCTGCAAAGTTCTCCTACTCTCACTCCCCAGGACATAACATGAATTTCAGAGGCTTTATTACCTAGGATCTTTATTCCCTTAATTGACATCTCATTACAAAAACCAGCTGCCCCTTTTATATACAGGAATATACACACATACATACAGATTTTGGCTGTCATCTCCCTCACTCCCATATACACAGGATCAATTTGGTCTTCTGTCCCTCTAACCAAAAAGCATATCATGCTTTAAGCTGCAGGCACTGAGTCATATACTATTCTAAATTTTAATTGTCTGTCAAATACTGAGAAGTATTTCTGTGGAAATAAGATTACCTTGCAGGGAAAAATAAATTATGCATAGGAAAATAACATATTTTCATTAAGACATATTTGCAAATATGTCCTAATAGAGGATGAATAGTAAGAAGCAAGTTTCACTTCAGTCTCAGTTTCTACAGTTCACATATTTTCTAAACGAAAGAGCTAAGAGCATCATACTCAGGAACCCAAATCATAGCCCGATTCAGGGAAAGTTTCTGTTAGATGAAAGGCCATAACGATTTAAAGCATTCAAAGACTAAGCTAAAAACTTGCAGCCTAATGGAAAAAAGCATAGCAGCACTACAAATACACAAAGCATGATAGAGCATCAAGGAGCAGGAGGGGAACTGTTCAGAGACACTAAGAGAATAGCAAGGGCAAACCTGAGACCAAACATGAGAGAAGGCTGGGTTTTTATATAAATTGGAAGTCGTGCAAAAGATTTCCATAATGAACAGTGGGAATTCCCACCATCAAAACTCAGAAGAGCTTTACTATAATTCACAAATTGTCCACAGTAGCCCTGAATGCTGCAGTAACGCAGAGAAGAGACTGCAATACACATGCGTACGTAGGATTCAAGGCAGAAATAGTTACATACAGAGTGAAACCTTGACATTACCTTTGGTTCAGATTAACCCAACAAGTGTTCATTTGGTCAGTGATTTCCTTCACCCTTCTTGTGTCATCATCACGATACTCTCGAAGAAGTTTATTAGAAAGATCATTGAATGCGGCTACTGTGATGTCACCTCTATGCAAATCCTGCACTAGCAGCTAAAAAGCAACAACAGACATCAGAACAAATTCAAAATCAGACTACTTTTCACATTATACATTTTACCGTATTATAAACCCCTCTATTTTTAAAACAAGGAAAAATGTGCATATTTTTCAGCTAGAAGGAAACTATTTTTAAAAAAATCTACAAATACTGAGTGGACTAACAATAACCCAATAAATAATACAAATAGATGAGGGAAAGTTATATTTGCCAGAACCACCAAAGGCTAAAAAAAACCTCTTCTGTGTTTTACTGCCAACAGTAGTAAACACTTCTGTATTTTTAGTACCATGAATAAGTTTAGATTATGATAATAGTGATATAAGCAGCAGCTAAAGTGGCATAAATGAAGTGTGTAGCATAAGAATCTCATCTCACTGTATGGTGCATTTGTTTTTAAATGAAGAAAATACTTTAGATGTGTTTGCTTATTGTGGCAGGATATTCACAAGGTGCCTTGACCTTACAGAATCCTGGACTGAAGGTTATTTCTAACTGGAAGAGATTATATTTGCATACATGTATTTTGTGATCTCTGTACTGTATGTCTGGGCATAGGCATAATTTTATGGAACAAAGCCAGGCAGACCTAACAGTCCATTACCAAACCTCTTCCCATGCAGACAAAGATGATGTAAAACATGCAATTTCAGTGCTTACTGGAACAGCAACGGATCAGTGAGGAATCCACATCACCACACTCTGTGCTTCTTTACATACCTAGCTGCACCCCTATATTGTCTCTTCATGGATATATAAATATATTCATGGATATATAAATATACCACACACTTTTTTCAACTTCATTATAGCCTTGTTCCAAATATTGTACTGATAAGAGCCCCTCCTTGCAAATTCATCTCTTTAGGTCTCATCCTATGCCACCTACAGCCTGACAGTCAGCAGGACAAAAGACAGAGTTACTGATTTATCACAGCAGGTGATATGAAGAGCAGCAAAAGTGCATGGGATTGGGGCGGGTGGTGTGGGAAATATTGACTATGCCTGGCACCCATGAGAAGTGAAATTCAAGATAACTTGAAATAACTTGGTCCATTCCTGGATTTACTAACCTGCTGTCCATAGGTTTATATGAAGTGGTACGTTCTACATTCTGTGGCTATATGATTAAACTTTCATCAGTCCAAAGCTCAAGCTTTTTGTGTAACACAATTCATTTGATGCTACGCTATATTCATTTCAACTACACTTACAAAAAGACACATGCCACGTGTTTTTTCCCTCCCAGAGAGAGATTCTCAGGAAGTCTCATATATATTTAAAAAGAGACAATTTAGATTATATCATACCCCAAAAGAGATAGAATTGCCAATCAGTCCTACAACTAAACTGCATATTTGCACATCAATTAAATCTAGCAGCATTACAAAGACTGAGGACACCAGTAAGGAAACAACGTGTAGGTGATCTTACTCTGTTGTCTGAAATCTGTTTGGCAAGCGTCTCTTTTGGGGCCTGCAGGAGTATACGTAGACGGATTTCACACTGCTCCATGAGGTGCTCCATTTCCTGCTTCTGCTCCTCCCACTGCATGCTGTCTGTCAGCATGTACTTCAGCTGCTGCTGCCGCATCTCCACACCATGCTGGGTGTTGTCCCACTGGCTCTTCACCTTCTCCACTATGGAGGACAACACCGATTATAAAAAACTCAAGGTGAAGAAACAGGTAGCCATAACTCCTACTTAATTCTCAGGACAAGAAGCAATAATATAATTCATTCTTAAATACAGAAATACAGTAGTTTCCATATTCAGTTTTTAGTTCCTCACGTACTTTACACATTCACACAAGCACTCGAAAAACACAGGCATGTTTGGCTACCTCTTGCATACAAATAACTATTTTTTCTGGAATATTCCAAAGCTATTATTTTACATTTAAAGCATGCCCATATGGAATGCAAATCTGCTGCAGCTGCACTGCAGAAATATGCCAGCAGCAGGGCTCCAAGGAGCACAATTTTATAGCGACGGCTATATCAGCAAGTCACCTCTGTGCATCTGCAGCTTAAGCCAGTACAAATAAATAAACAAATACTGTTTAGATCTGGACAGCTTATATAAAGTAGATCACTGTGCCTACTGACACCTGTACTACAATTTTTGCCAAAGTGGAAAGACACTAGTAACAACCTACTTCAGCACTTTCCCTCCAGCACCTGTTTCTACAGGCTTAGGTAGATTACAGGGCAGTACAGAGAAGTTATTGATCATACCTGATTTCCTTCAAGTATCCTATTCCTCTCTCAATAGAGTTACATTACGTGATCAATAAACAGGCTTTAACCTTTAATAAAAAAAGGGTGAAAAAGGCAATGTGACAAGAGCCTAGGACAAAAAACTATCAGGGAAAGTAGTAAGTCTGCCTTCGGAGAGAAATTACTAGCATCATACCTTTTTCTCAATACTTACAGACCATAAAAAAGCATGTGACTTGAAAGTCTATAGAAGTGGAAACAGATCTCCCTATTATCTGTCATGACAGTTATTAGGAACACATTATATCACTAGAAATAAAGAGTCAAAAAGCCAAATGTAAAAAACGAAACAAAACAAAAATCTGTATTTCTTAAGTATATCAGCACTCTGAGCAGCAACAGGTAGAGAGAATTTCATACTGACTGCTCCATACTATTACCAAGCCAACACACTTGGATGCTCGGGTCACTTCAATCTTCCATGAAGTGAAAATGCTAAAGCTTGTGCTTAAAGCAGAACCACTCTGGTGAACTTTACTCTTTGCATTTCTTTTTTTTTTTTTTTTAAATTAACTTTTTAAAAGCATGCAAAGCCATTATGCTTGATCTGCTTGGGAAGATCGCTTAACTTTAATACATTCAACAATATTCTGTTTAGATTCACAAAGCTCTCGGACTGTGGCAGTGAAGGCCATTTGTCAGAGTAACTGTATTGCTGGTGGACAAACTCAATCTGTGCAATACAGATACATCAATTTCAACCCACAGGCAACTTTTGGATTAATTTTCAGACACGACATAGGTCACTCTGAATGAGAACTTAGAAGAAAGCCCTAGTAACTCAACACAATACGTTTGCTTATCAAAATAATAAAAAAAAATCCTCCACCACAAAGATGTTTCTATATTGGATAAAAAGTCTGTTCAAAAGAAACCAGCATTTGCTGGGAGAGATCAAAGGTTTCATCAAGACAGCAAAAGCAAAACCGGGAGGAGTGAAAAAATGCTATAACTCTGTGGGCTGGCTAATGAACTGCAAAGAGAAGAACCTCCAAAGTATTCAAGGTCTCCACTCAAAGCTGGAAGGAAAAATTATGACTGAGAAATGGCTGCCTACAATAGCAACTTGGTCAAAATGGACAAATATTTGCTGTTCATACAGTAGTCGTAGTAATATTATAAAAAGAATATCTCTTTATATATATTTTTCCCTATCAATGGGCAGATTAACTTTACTCTCTGCATCGTTGACTTATTTCCCCTCTCCATCTCCACCAAAACAGGACAGGAAAACAGTGAAATTATTCTCAGCCTCAGCATCCAGCAGGTTCGAGAGGTGGCTTCCTAGAAAAAGCTATAAGGTGCACCAGTCTTGTATCAAAGGTAGAAAAATTGGAAAGAAGTCCCGAAGAGGCTGGTTTTTTAATTTCCAGTGTCCATGCAGGAACGGGGAGGGAAGTTTCAGAGAAAGATGCTTTTCTCTATCTCGGTGCTCTTAGCAATTTGAGTCATTAGGCTTTATCTAACAACGTGCACCGGGCTCATAGGAGCTTGCAGGATATCAGAATATTCCCCTCAGCGTTTAAATGACAAGATGCATAAAGCAGTCCTGAGCTTCACTTCTCTTCAAAGAGTAAGCTTTTCTTTACAAACATCAGTAGCAACAAAACCTTCCATTTTTTCATGTTTCGTGACAGAGAGCAAGATCTTCACACACATCTAGGGTACGTACTGGAACTTTCACCCATGGCAGCAAACACAGCTTCTCTGTTCCCACCTTGGATGGACGTGACTGTAGGGGAACTCAAATTTTCAACATGCAGTTCCTTTATTCCTTGTTCATCTTTTTTGAAGAATCAAGAATGTCTTGTGGCTGCCTAGATCTCCCCTTGTTGACTGACTCCCATGGACTGCATAACTAACTATCCTCTTCCAACTTTCCACTGGACCTCAAGTGGCATCAGAACTCTGGACCTACAAGTTGCCTCAGCTCCTTTGATCTTGCTCTCCTACCCATCCACGGCTTCTGTGAAGCTCAGGCAGCGGGAGCCACTTCATCAGACCTTTTGACATTTCTGGGCTTTCTATGTGACCCCATTATTATCTCCAGTAAGTCTTATAGACACCAAAGAAATTCATGAAGATTTAGTAGGAAAACTGCATTGCAGAGGAGAACATAGGAAAATATATTTCCATTTTTACATCTATGATATTTCCTGCTGCATGAATTTTTTAATCTTAGCAAGTGGCAAAGCTTAAGTATTCCAAGAATACACTGTCCCTTAGTTTCTAATTTTGTCAGTTTTGTGTTTCCTTTCCTTAAGCACCAGTAAAAGACATTTTCAAAGGGAGTGGGGACCTTTAAACTGAAAATTCAATTTTTCGAGTACATATCAGTGGACTTAAAAAATCTACTAACTCTCAATCAAGAATTTCAAAAGAACATACACAAAGTTAGTGTCCTAAGTTGATACATGCATGCTTTTCACTACTTGTCCAGTACATCACAGCTCAACAANAATATATTTCCATTTTTACATCTATGATATTTCCTGCTGCATGAATTTTTTAATCTTAGCAAGTGGCAAAGCTTAAGTATTCCAAGAATACACTGTCCCTTAGTTTCTAATTTTGTCAGTTTTGTGTTTCCTTTCCTTAAGCACCAGTAAAAGACATTTTCAAAGGGAGTGGGGACCTTTAAACTGAAAATTCAATTTTTCGAGTACATATCAGTGGACTTAAAAAATCTACTAACTCTCAATCAAGAATTTCAAAAGAACATACACAAAGTTAGTGTCCTAAGTTGATACATGCATGCTTTTCACTACTTGTCCAGTACATCACAGCTCAACAAAAATGAAGACACAAGATTAATTCCTTTTATCAATAGATAAAACATCCTCATCCCCAGGTCTGTGGCTGTCAAGTAACTCAAATTCTTCATAAGATATTTTGAAATATCAGCAAAAAATATCTACCTTTGTACTTCAAAACACTGCCAAGTCAAGAAAATAAGTGGCAATACTTGTTCCGGGAATTCTCATTAGACTGCAAAGAGTGAAAGACGCTTAACTGCTAAGTTCTCAGTTTGCTCATAGAAGACAACTTCAGCTAGGCTCAAAATCAAGAATGTAAGAGAAAGATATAAAGATTTTCTTTACTGTGACGGAAACACTTTGTATAAACACAGAATGAAAAAACTTACATTTTTCTGTGATCACTGTCCTAATGTCCAAACTGGAAGTTTTATTTTTCAAATTCTGAGCCAATGTGAAAACAGAATCAAGCTGAGGGTGTCGCTGGTCCAAATCTGCCTTTGTTATCTGTTGAGAATTAGGATGAGATTTTCAGTTCAAAAAGTAGAATTTAGTTAACATCATCACTATTACTTTTAAATAAAACAAGACATATTTTTGTGTCACCACAAGCATATGGCTTTTCTCATCATTATTGTAATCCTTGAATCACCACAGTATTACAGCACTGCTTTAAAAAGCAAACATGTTCTGAATTACAGTTACTGAAAATCCAGAGGTGAAGGTTAACCGGTACAAACCACACAGTCCCTGCAGCCACTGTTCAACATTTTCCAATATCTATTTTTCACTCTCCCATAATTTATTTTCCTGTTACCAAGTTCTGATCATTTATGTCGAGGTGGGGGGAGTAGGGGGGTGGGGGGAAGAAGGTTGAAAAAGAAGGGAGGTAGAGAGAAACAGAAAAGGAAACAAACAGGAAAGAATATCCAGAGTATAAATTGTATAAAAACACAGTTATTTCACTATGGCAATGTAACAGAAGCAGATACTGCTAGTATTAAACAGTTCAAGGAAAGCATTTCTAAAGTTACTGCGCATCATGTTTTTTTCAAATTCCAGATTGTGTCTGGCACCCACTGAAACAGTTCAGCACTTATTTAGCCTGTAGCTTTTACTCTACAGTTACTCATGTTAATTGACATCAAGCCAAATAAAATGAACATTAATAGCAGCATACGTCTCACAAATATTACCCTTAGTCATGGCTCAGCCTAGCATGAGCTATCAATAGAATCAAATATTTAAATCAGAAGCACTTATGTTACAACTTTTAATAATTTTAGCATCTCAGTTTAGTCTAACTTCAACACAAAAATCATTAGAAACCACTACAGTGGATCGTAAATTTCACCCTCCAAGAAAATATAAAGCTGCTTCAAAGTTTTCAGGATCAGCTATCTCTGCATTCCCCAAAAGATACCATTTTCGGGAGGCATTCTATATACGCTTCGCTTAAACAAACAGCAGTGCTTGGCTCACGTGGACACAGGAAATCACAGGAAATAGTAGAGGGGAGATGAATGCAGTAATGACAGCATTTAAAGTGTAATTTTCAAGTTATGCATTTACTACAGGATTTTGTTTTGTTTTTTAAAAAACTCTTTACTGAACGTAGAAGCTATTAAAGCCTGAGCCATTTTTCGTATCCCTCACAAACCCACACACCTTCATCCGTGCAATAGTGCGATTGATCTCATCAGTATTTCCCACGGTGACTATGTTTGACTTGATCATCTGGTCAATCAATACCAACCAGTCAGCCAGCTCAGTTGTAGTTTTATCCAGATCAGCAGGTGCCGAACGTTCCAGAGCCTGCTGAGTCTGAACAGGAATTTCCAACGAAGATACTAGCACCATCTTTTGGACATCTGAAACAGAGTTTAAGGGTTTTGTTAAAGAAAAAAGTCATGGCATCATGTGCAATGATGGGAATTACAGGCTTTTTCTGAAATTCCCATAAATATGTAACCTCATCTATAGAGAAAGCACAGCAATAATCTGTATTTGAGGCATTTTTAGCAGCAACTAAGTAATCAGCAATGCCTTTTGCCCTTTTCTTTTTTAAGGCTATTAATTATTTCTCTGCATGCCAAAGACTCAGTCAAATGATTCCGCCTAAATACAAAACAAACAAGAAGAAAAGTGGCTAAAGCAAAATAACATTAAATCTAATGGAGTGAAGCTAAACTCTTTGACATGAACGCTAATTGACCCTTATTAAGCATAAAAACCAATCTGTTCACTTAAGATAAATGTCTAAAATTGTCTCTTTTACTTTTGTATTATGTGGCAGAAAGTTTTTCCCCACTCTTGGCTCGGAATCCACTTAAGCACAAGTAAGCCGAGCTACTACAATAGACACATCATGGACTTGAAAGTACACAACTCTCCTAAGGAGCAAGAGATGTCCTCTACTTCAGCTTAATCCTTTCTGGTTTTTTAACCTGACACTGCAAAGAAGCAAGGAATGAGCCAAATGTTAAGATTCGCTCCAGAAAGTGTCTTTGCGTGTGTTCTAGTTCCATGAAAGCACTAAATTAAGTCACGCTGGAGCATGACTATTACACACTTGCCTCAAGCAATAAATACAGGAGCTCTACCTAACAAACACCTCACGTGAAAACACCAAGCTAAGTCAAGGTTTTCAAGGCTTAAACAAAAGCTGGGTTTCCTCCTTTAATTTTTGTCTACTGATGCTGAATTTAGGGGATAAAGTTCAAGCTGAAAATTCTTCCAGGCAAGGGCTGTCTTTTTTGCTTAGGTTTCTAAAGAAGAGACCTGTGCATCTTGTTCACACTCTGTATCTGCCAATCTGCCTCCAACATCTTGGAAAGAAGGCCAGTGTCACTGTCTGATGGAAGAACTTACTGTATTTAGACAGCTTCCCCTACAAGATTCAGAAACATAAGCACCTAGGAGATAAGAAAGATCTGTGTCCCCACTGAGCTAAAGGATGCAGGATGGCCTTTGTTTACAGAGCTGCAGAGAATCGGCATGCAGGAGATACTTCACAAATCATTTGCCCTAGGGAAATCTTCTAGCGGATCTCAATTACTAATGAGTGTGACCACAAGGCACAAAGCCACTGGAAAGCAGGCTGTCACAAACAAAGCTATTTTGGTTTTTATTCTGTACCTACCGCACTGGGTGCTGACAAGAAGGCCTAAGTTTTACTAAATCATTCCCCCATTTCAAATCTCTTACAGGAATCCCAAAGTACTCCCCCACTCCTGAAATGCAGAGCGATTTTCCACCCCCTCTACCTCTCTCTCCTGTAGTAGCTTGAAGTTAGCCCCAAGTACAGCAATGAACAACATTTCTTATTTCCATTTGTCTAAATTCATAGGTTTTCCTTTTCAGATTACTTTTGACAGCAAACAGGATTAAACTCAATACAATTAAGAACAACAGAAGGACTGATGGCTCACCAGAAGGCTTTGTCTGTGTAACAAGATGAGACTGGCCAACAAATGTCTCCAGTTCTCTCACTCTGTCAGGCACTTCTCTGAAAACCTACAGCCCAGCAGAGGGGAATAAAAACAGTAAGACAACCTATACTAACAGCAAATAAGTAATCACTTATTACAAGACAAAATATTCTACTCCTTGGCATGTCTCAGATACTTCAATGAATTTTTTTTCAAGTGATCATTTGAAAACAATAAAAATGCCAAAAGGTACTCAAAAGTGTTATTTCAATACATTCCAGTGTCTTACGTAAATCTTGGAAAGAAATAAATGAACCGTTGTAGACAGGTTGTTTACATGGTTTTTACTGTCTAAGCATCAAAGCTATGACTCATTATTTGAGTACACTTTGAAGGAAAGACGATGCAAAGCATGATTTATGGTTATCGGTGACAGCAAAAGAGAGAAACAGGGAATCAATATAAAAAGAAAAAAATTTTACCGCTAGACTCTATTGTAGTGAAGACAAGTTTGCCCACTTTACTTTCTAAAAGTTTTTAAAAGGCAATGATGGAAATCTAATACATAAAGAGGGGGGGAAAAAAGAACACCCCTAATTTCTTGGTTGAATAGATAAAAATCAAATTTTTTTTCTTTCCCTAAAATATCAAGAGCACTTTTTCCCAATAAATTCTTGCCTCCCTGATCCATAATATAATCCCAAATAATTCTATTCCCTTTTCACTTGTATCTCCAGGTTTTGCTTGAAAAAAAAAAAAAAACACTAGTTTTACTCCAACCACTGAGTTCTTTTCTTCTTATATTTACACCAATTAGATTGAACACTAAAGTTTCTAATTTACAGCATTTATACTCAAGAAGAATTCCAGGGACACCTGGTAAGTTTTTCTAACTAAGGTTTACCACAGCTTCCTTCACTTTTCTCTTAACTGCTGCAAACATCCAATTTTGCTACAGAGCCAAGATTTAGCATGACTCTCTCAACTACAAACTGATACGTTACTCTTTGCCTCAAATAAGTGAAATATTTTCATGATCCAGCTGTTTAAAAGAAAGCCAAAGCAAAAGAAAAATCAACAAAAACCCTAAGCTAAACTAACTCATTCTGATGGAAAAATATCCAGCAGTCTTTACACGGACACATGTACTGGGGTATATTTCCTGGACAAGCCTGAAGGGCTTCCAAAACATTTTATGTCACAGATCTATGGAAAGGAAAACAATCATTCTGAGTACACAACAATTTTCAACTTCAGATACCCAACGCTGAAGAAATGCACACCTTATTCCACCTCACATTGAGGGACTGCAGGCAATCAGAAAGTCTGTCTTTTTCCTGAAGTTCAACATTTTTATCCAAAAGCACTTCGGGTTCAGTTCTGTTCAGCCATTCCAGTTTGTCTCCCTGGACTTCCATCTCTTCCCTTAACACCTAAAAAGGACAGAATTTTGGACTGAAGCAAAATGCACGTGTGGTTAAGTAAAAGGGGGGAGCTTTCCTTTATCTTCAATATTAAGATATTTTCTCTAGAAATGTAAAACATAAAAGCTTCTACTTATGTTGCTATTGTCCTCGTAGAAATTAAAACATTTATTCAATATCAACATTTATTGCTAACTGGAAAAACCCCACAAAACTGCAAATATCTAACGTACCTAGACAGCATCATATCATGCACCCTGATACCCATCTCACACGATGCTTCTGTTTAATCACCTCTGGATGTATCATATGTAGACAAAAGGCAATATATTGCCAATTAAAATTGTTGCCTACATTAGCTTTTTTTAAAAAAAATTAAAAACTAAGGGCTCAAGGTACTTCAACTCTTAAGGAAAGGTATTTTGAAGGTATTTAGAAACAATAAACTTTACAACTTTATTATGATCAACCTCCCACAGCCTTCTTTCTCTTTAAACATGAAAACGCAGGTCAGACCCTGCAATAAAAAAAGAGCTTCTGCTGGATTCCTAGTGATTTGAAATCAACTTTGCTTTGCCAATAGACTGCAAGCAAGAATCAAAAACTTTGTCATTAAAGTAGTAGAATAAAAAAGTTACAACAGCAAGCACACATCATATTTACCCACTCCAATATCTATACTAATCTGTGTTACATAAGTATTATGGAGGTGTGCATAGTAAAGCGACAGCACCCTAGGTACGTGTACACTATACCAGTTAGTGTCTTTCCAAGTTTTCAAAGGTCTACCTTAAAAGAATGCTTTTTTAATTGGAGGCTGCTCCAGAACCTCTATTTAGAAATATCCTTCTCATTCCCAGGCTGTATTTATTCCTGGCTGATCCGTTAACATCCATTATTCCCACTTCCCTAATACCAGCTTTTAATGATGGGACATCTTCCCTGCGCATTCTTATTCTCACCATCATAACCCCTCTCGTTCTTCTTTATTTGACAAGGTAAGCTCCCAAGTTTTTTTTCAGATGAGATCTTGCCCCCCCCCGAACAGCCCAATAATCTTATGCAGTACCTGTTCTATTGCAAACTCACCATTCCTTAATATAGACAACCAAAAGAGTGCAGAAATTCCTACTTTCACAGGGTCAAATTGTTAAGAACTCCCTACCAGTGTTTCCTCTAGCAAATTCTGCTCTTTTTTTGCTTACTCCAGTTGTACCTTTCACTTCAGGCACCTTCATTAATGTAGATGACAAGAAAAAATAAATTTTCATGACAGTCCAACAGCCAATATTCAACTGACTCGAGACAATTTGATTACGCAAACATAACTGCAACTACTTTACATCATCTATACCGATTTGTTGGGACTTCAAGCCTTTCCACCAGATTTGGTCTAACAGAGGTTGTTTGAGATGTTTTGTGGTTTTATTTTTGTTCAAGTGTTTTTGTTGGGGTTTTTTGTGGGTTTTATTTTTCTATTCCAGAAACATTCTCTTTTACACATCCTATAAACCAAAAATATTTTGTTGTCAAAGCCAGCTACAAAATAAACAGGAAAAATACACACATACCTATGCACCCAAGTTACTTGAAATTACAAAACTCTTACAGTTTAAAAAGCAGGTTAATAAAAGTTTTACATATGTAACAAAGTATTAACGCTGCCCAATAAATGGAACAATGGCACTTATTTACCTTTTTAAACTTATTGGCTTTTTCCTAAAGTTTTGGCAATTATATATAAAGTTGACTTGTGGACACCATCTCCAGTGAATTCCACTTAAAAAATTTTATCAGTAGTAAATATATTTCTCACTTTCTGAAACTTAGCCACCATCTTCTGGCTAGACAGCACAGTCACCAAGTCAACCCAACTTCATTACAAGTTGCTTTTTGCCTTTGTAAGTAATCTCACAAAACAGTTTCACACAAACATAATACTTCCCGAGCTATTTAAAATGTGAAAACTCCTCTCCCCAAAAGCCACGTCCTGATACTTTTGCACAAGATACACATGTACATATACACACTAATCGATCTTGCCTGTAACTCTCGCAGTTTTTCTTCGTGGTTGAACGTAAACCTTGAGTCCAAAGCATTTTCTACGTTTTCCAACCAGCAACGCAGCTCATCAAGCTTCCTTCTGTACTCTATCAGCTGCTGATTCTCTCCTTTTAGCCTTAAAAAGACAAAATCTACATGCTTTTCTGCAGTGAACACAGCTCGTCAGTCCTACATTAGTTTTGATGCCAGTTAGTTAAGTGTTTTTCAGTGACTGGAGCATTTTAAAGGTTTCATTTTGGTATTCAAATAATTCCACACCCATTACAATGCAAGATACTTGCAAATTAATGCTATCCCCTTAAAAATAGACAAATTTCAGTTCCAAAGTCACAAAACAGACTTTTAAAGGTTTGCAGAAAACATTAAACATAAGAGACAGTATGACAACACCTTCAGGCCTCATGAGTGTAAGCCACTACAAGGCCACTGTTAGTAAAAGTATTAGAAATGTCCCTAAATGCTCCAAGGGAAAAATTCCCTAAAGTACACAAAGCTTCGATGGAACTTCCCAAATAAATAATTAATAAAAATCTCATTGCATTTCTAATTACATCAGGAGATGTTAAAAACATCTCATTATATAAATAGCCTCCAAAAATAACTATTCATACTTAGGATTTATCCTCACACATTTTCTAGCTGTAAAAACAGAGGCAGGTTCCTTATATTCCCAGATACACTGAAAATTTTTATATTTATGTCTTTGATGTATGGTCTTTGATCTTTTCAAGTAAATTTAAGTGCACTTCAAAATGGATTTTTTTTTTTTTTGAGAAAATACCTTGTTAGACAGATTAGATTATTGCAAACCCAGACCTAAAGATCTTAATTTATAGTATTGTAGAAATTCAAGAACCATACAAGTGTTTCAATTAGTTTATCTTTGACAATGCAAAAATAGAAATTAAGGTAATGTACTTACAGTTCAGCTTCGGCCAGAGAAAGTAGCTGGGTTTTACTTCCTAAAAGAGTCTGGTTTAGCAATAGAATTATTTTAAAAACAAAGGAAGATTGTCAAAAAATAGTTTTGGGGTTGTCATTTGGTGGGTTGTGTTAAACACACTCACTAAGCACTCAATTGCAAGTGTATTTATGAGAAAATTTGTTCCAGAAGACAGTTCAAAACAGAGGTCTGAATGTCAGGAAAATTCAGATTAATGACAGCGTGCAATAGAATGTACTGTCTCTCCCAGAGTCTTCTAAATCAGATTCTCCTCATTGCATCTGGTCAGACATTCAAATTCCTGATTAACTTATTACCTCAGTTGTCTGTCCATGACCTCCGTGGTGATTGCTTTCCAGCGCCTATTCAATCCCGCCAGCTTCTCCTTCAGGAAGCTCCCGTCTGTAGCAGACAGTTTCTGTATGATCCCTTCCCCAGTCCTGTTCAATGCTGACACACTGGTCTGATGGCTGCTGACTCCTTCTTCAAGTTCCTGTCAGAAACATGAAAGCCACACGGAATTTTATTCCTGACCTGAAGTGATTTTGATCTGTGGCTCATGATATGCGGGATGAATCCTGAGTGCATATTATTTTACTAAAACAGGCACTTAAAGCCATCTTATTTAAAATTGGATGCTGCTGATTTAAGTTATTAAGAGTCTGTCATTGAACCTACTTCAGTTTTCTAACGAGTGTCATAAAAAGATAATGACACAGAATAGGCTGTCCAGTTACTTAGGATCACAAGAATTTCTTTAAACCATCAGTGCTAGGATCCACGCTCAGGTTTGATTCCTTTCCTCTTAATATACAGCACTTCCCAGTAGTGCTAACAGATGGCATGAATTTTTTTTTAACCAGTTCTTTTCACAACCCATGCCCCCGAGTATTTCCGTAACTTAAACAATATTTTCGCAGGATAATTAAGGCTGTGCTGCAACGGCCCCAGGCATGGCACAAAACACATGAAACTAAAGGAAGTCAGAATATCCCTAACCACGACAAAACCCTTAGATCGTTAGTAGAAGTTTCTTGGCAAGTAGGTCAGGAACAAGGTGATGCAAGAACAGAAATGCCCTAGAAGAAAACTCAAAGTAGCAAAACGGACAAAACACAAGCTGTATGTTGGGTAAAACATACATTTCTTTAGCAACACATATCCAACTCTTGGACAATCATTATTCTCCAAAGAGAAAAAAAAAAGTCCTAAAAGTTATGTTTTCTTCGCCTTCTTTAAAAGGAAGTAAAGCAGTTTACCTAAGCAGAAAAGTCTGTTTTTCCATAAGGATGAGTGAGAGAAAAAAAATTAGGGAATTAAATTCCAGAACTGAAGTCTGGGGAGGAAAAAAAAAATAAAATAAAAATCAAACTTAAGACATCTGTAATAAGAATCTTCTCTTTTTCCATATTGCTTATACAAGCAGCAACTTGCAAAGTCATTAGTACAAAAAAAAAAAATTTGCTAAGCTATAATTGATCATTGCTGAGGGCCATTTTTTTTTTAACTATGAGTAGAAAGTGAAATAATATACTGTATTTCTCAACTGCCTAACATATTTAAAGCTGTAATAAAATTTACAACACAACAAAAACTATGCTACTGTTTGAATTATCAAATTATCTCAAACTCATCCATACTAAAAGTCACCATAAAATCCCATACTACAAGCAGAAGTTTATCTTCCCCAAAAATCATTTTAAGCCGCAAGTGAAAAAGAAATTTTAAGTTAGCAATTTTCAAGTGTAAATGCACAGCCTCATTTCAAATATATATGTCTCTATATATAAAACTAGAATTTTAGACAAAAACCTAGGGGCTTTTTCCAGGTTGCTCGTTTTCCATAGAAATGACACATACCTGCTGGTGCAGCCCAGCTGTCTGCAGCTCCAGGCTGCCATCTGGACCACGGGCATCGGCTAATAACACTTCAGCTTCCGTTATCCAGTGGGAGAGGTCATTGAGATCACAGTGGAACTGCCTCCACACCTCAATCGCTCTATCGAAGCAACTGTTTGAAAATAAAGCACTGACAAATTAGCCAAAGTTTTGGTGAAAAGGCTACGATTCCTACTTCGATGAATTAGAAACTTCCCTTGTGAAACAAAAGGCGAGCACGCAGCCGGGTTAACAAAGCCTCGGTACCGACAGCTCCCTGACATGGTAGCAGCTGGTAAACGCCAACAGCACAGACTGTCATTAACTTCCAGCTAAAGCAAAGTCCCTAAGCAAACTTTTGTTTGTATCCCTTAAAAAATAAAGATTGATTAGCTGCATCAAATTGGTCTGCAGAACCCTTTTTTTCTTTATTATAAACAAGTTGAGATATCAGTGTAGAATATGAAATGATTAATTGCTCAGGTTTTTTAATTCATAAACCATGGGGTGGCTGGAGCCTGCAATTTAATAAGTGAAGGTGATTTTGATTATATAGAACTGACTGTATTACCAGTGGGTCTGCATAAGTAGGTCTTATACAATTTAATCACACAATAATTTACCAGACATTTCATTATTATTACCATCTTTGCAGTCTCAAATTAATGTGTAGCTCAACTTGAAGGGCAAATTTTCTAGCATGGAACAGGCTGAATTATCACAGTCAGAAGGTTGTTTTTAACTAAAAGGAGAGTCCCACTATGTTAACAAGCTAGCACAACCAGCCCATGAATGTTAAATAAAACCAAGTCAGAAAGGTGTAGAGAGAGCGGCCTGCTTTCTATTTGTCCATTGCTAACTCTGTGATAATATTATAAAGCAAACAGGACAGATGTCTCAAGCTTATATACAGATGCAATCTGAAATAAGCAGCATAATTTAGAAGCTATCCAAACTCAAACTTTAAAGAGCTATCACTGCATCTCTCTTCTTCACTAATTAAACCCAGAGTTCCTAGTGAGATTATTTTCATCAAAATTATGGCTCATTTTTATCAAGACATTCATATTTATTGATATATATAAAACTTTTTGTTATTATAATTGTTCACGTGGGCCAATTCTACTAAAGAAGAAAGCCTTAAAAATCTCTACTTGAGTTTTCCTGACCCACCTCCCAGTTCTATCGTTTCAATTTCTTGCACAAATCTCAATTCAATAAACTAGATGAACCTAGAGACTGACCCCAAATTTCATTTTCCTTTTATTTCCCAGGTACATTTTAGTCTAACTGCACATATTGTCTAACGGTAGTATCTCATTCCTCATTTAATGAGAAGAGATATCCTAAAGCACTTAAAATAGCTCAAAAGAATATTTTATTGGCTTCCTTCAAAATGCAAATTTCCAGGCAAATTTAGCACATCCCTTTTTCAAAATACAGAACTTTTAAAACTTTAGAGGAGAATGCACTACTATACAAAGCTGTAACTCCTGCTCTGACACGAGCCTACATTTCCATCAGTATTTTGAGCAGAGACAAACTGTCACTTTGGGTTTGAGCCAGATGCACTTACTGCTGTTTCACTACAGACTTCCTCAGCTGAAAGATAAAAGTACAAAAGTCTTGTCACTACAGCACCAAGACTTGGCCACCGCTCATCTCCTCTGCTGGAATCCACTTGCTTCCAAAGCACAGCTCATTCCCGAGTCACCAACGCTTTCAGCACTGGTAGAAAGTCCATGGTAGAAGTAGAACTAGCAAACCAGCATTGTTAAATAGCTCAACAAAGCACCAAGTCCATACATATTCACAAAATATACAAATATTTTACTTGACACATATCTCAAAGTCAAACTGAAGTCAACTGGATTTAGTTGAACACTTAAAAGCTTTGCTAAGTACAATTTAATACAACTTGTGCTTGGCTACATCAAAGGTTTAACTACTTAGCTGGCACTCAACCACAAAATCATTACTAACTCTGAAAACTAAGTCAATTTTGCCACAGACTTCCAATCCAGTTTCTACTAATTCTGTCAAAATTTCCACCCACTCTGGAATTAGAAAAAAAACCCAGAGACTTTAGGGAGATAGAGTCACCGAGCCTTACTGCTTATGCTTAGGGCAACCCCGGGAAAAGTTAAACTTGGTTAAAAATTCTTCTTGTAATAGAAAGGGTTAAAAATACTAATGCCAAAATATAGCATTTTAATATTGATACTAATATTGTCCTCATTAATCAAAGTATAACCTTCTATTAAAACTGCAACACTTCATATATTCAGGAAGCTACGTACCGTTTTATCTTAAATTGCCAGTGCAGTAGCCCCTTTTGTATGAAAATCGAGCCCAATGTTATTCTCATTAAGATGCAGAGCTTTTCAAACTTTATGAAGTTCAGGATTAATTTGTATTCAATGAACCAGCTGAGGAGGTAATCTGGTGCATTTTACCAGCTAATCATAATCATTGAAATTACTCTGATACACTTTTTCCAATGGGATGACTGGATTTCTGGTTAACCCTGGCTACTTAATGAAAATAAATTTAAGTCGTACATGCAATTGTACTCATCCTTACAAAAGGATAATATTATTTAAAGCTTTTCAATTAAGTTATGGGCGGGGGGTCATAACTACAGCTTAGTGTTTATCACAACCATGAAGGCAACAAAATAGTTGCAGGAACATAGATACAGATGGGCAACAGATTCTGGAGTTTTCTCAAAGTGGTACCCAGCGGGCACCATTATTTGTTTCCAATTTAAAAAAAAGAAAAAAAGGAAAAAGAAAAAAAAATTTGAAAAAGTGAAATAGTGTCCGCTGAGTCATTCAAAATCTTCATGCTTCACTGAGCCAGTGGCCCAGAATTTCTGGAAGTCTCTGCTTCGCCGATGCCACCAACTGATTTTTATATTCCTACGCATACACCAGTGCTTTGAGATAGCTGAAACAGCAGCTTATAAACCACGCACTTCCTAAAAAACATCTTTTCAAAATACAGTACCAAATGAGTCTGATATCAGATTTCTTGGGGCTACGAAGCAAGTGATCATGGCTAGACAATACTTCAGATTCTACGCAACGTCTGCATCAACCATTACCTTTTATCACCCATTAAAAAGCAAATACTGTAAAAGCAAATTAAAATTAAACGCATACTGTAGTTTCACAAAATAATTTTCAGGCATTAAGGGTTTTTTGCACAGTAGCGATCTCACTCTAGTGCTGTTTGCAGCATGAGTATCTTCAGCTTAGTGGTAATTTCCTGAACGCATAGCTTAATACTTTTTCCAATTCCAACTTAAAATGCCTTTCTGACACGCTTTCCAGGTATGACTAAGTGGTATTCAGTTTGTTTTTAAATACATAAAGATGCTTCAGATGAGGCATTTTCAATTTAGAGTATCTTCTGCAAAGGGTACGAAGAAATAACACCTTAGACTAACATTTTTCCTCTCTACATTTTTGTCGTAAGTGAAATTACAGCTATTCACTCTTTGTGGAAAGGAAATAGAAAATATATTTTTCTTAAGCACTGATTTCAATATTCTCTTGTTCTCTCAACCATAAAATTTTGGTCAAATCTACTCTTCAATTTTTGGCAAAGATTATTGGCAACAATCAAAATGCTGTATTTTGAAGACCCCATCCTTTCAAACACCTTTCCCTCCTTCTAAAGCAGCCTTGAATTCTTTATTAAAAGATGTCCTATTCAAAATTTTTCTTCTTTGTTATAATCTTAAAAAACAAAAAAAGAAGTTTTACAAACAAAATATTCTATTTTATAAAGTAAAAACAATCAGTTTCAAAAAAGCACCAAAACTACAATTTGCATGTTAACTCTTTCAACATTCAAAAATTCTGACCATCATTGTGCCGTACTAACGTATTAAAGCTGTTCACTCCAGAACTCTTTAACTTCATCATTAGGGTACATTTGTAAAATACTTATAATTAATTACGACATGGTCACAGAAACCAAACATCCTTGACTTACCACTTACGGTCATTGTACATTCTATTAATTCTATCCCATTCTGCATTCAGCTGGGTTAGTGCATCTCCTATTTGTATTGCCTCGGGTCCAGATGCTTCTAATATAACATCAGGCTGCTTCTCATGTATGACCGCAATTTGATCCCCAAGTTTATCCAAAATATCTTTTATGTTCTGCAAGCACAATAATGGCAGAAATCATTAGTAAAGTCAATACCAGCAGGAAATATAAAAACTAAAAATTGAATAAAGACCAAAAAGTAATCTCTTCAAAACACTGTTCCAAAAAATTCAGTATCTACTGTAAGAACATTACTGTCAGCATCAGCAGTTTACAGATTAAATCAGTTTTAGCAACTGAACTGAAAAGTCCATCACATCTTTGAGAACATGTCCTTCTCAGCTTTTTTTTTTTTATGAAGATGATGAAATATTTTATATGTACAACCTGTTCCTGAGCTAAGGGGTATACCGCACATTTCAAAATAGCAGCTTCTTCATCATCACATAATTCTTCCCCTGTTTAATGAACACATTGTACATATTCCTTCCTAGTGTAAAAAATGAGCCACAAAATGCGACTTTATTATGCTTCACAATCTCCCGTATTTATAGAACTGCAAAAATACACCACACAAAGGTTTCAGATTTAAATTACTTAAACAAAAGCAACCTAGGTCAAATATCATCAAAGTATGATGTGAAAATACCTTTAAACCAGATGTTGTAATACTGCCTCGGTATTCAGAAGAGAGTCCACGCAGACAGTGGAATTCACTCATCTTTTCAAATTTTAAACAGTAACATTTCTAAAAATTCTGTGCTCTGCTGTTTGCTGCTTCTGAAAATATTGGGTATCTGAGACATGCACTGAAATGAAGGATCTTAAATCTCTCTTAACATAAACGCTCCTAATTGCACCTAGGGGGGCACAGAAGCAGACTAAACCCGGACAACAGGATCTCATCAACAAAACAGAAGAGTCACCAACTTGGTAAAAAGTCAGCTTTGTTCCCCTATTTTGAAAACCATGCCAAAACACATATGAAAAATGAACACATATACACAGCATGAAGAAAAGCAGGTCAAAAAAGTAGACTGAAATTCTTAAAGGCTTTTAAAGTATCTGTATAACAGCTGCAGGAACAGCTGATCTAGCTCTAGGCAACAGACAAAGCCTGACCACATCAAATATAAGGAAGGACACATGGACCTCACCACGGTTCCCAGCCCACGGAAGTCCATCTACACTGCACCACAGCACTGGCAGCTCCCAACTCCAATCCATGTTTGCTGTGGGAAACTCTGTACTGTGCTACTTTGCATGCTCAAAATTAACTAGGGCTCTGACTTCTACAATACTTCAATACTTTCAAACGTTCATTCTTCATCCCTTTTTGAAGCAGGGAAATTCCTTAACTGCTTCATCATTAATCACACAGGTAAATCCACTGGCTGGCAAGGAGAAATGGAAGCTTAAAAATCAAGCCCATATTGATGCTTTGCTAATCAGAGCAGGCATCCTTGTCTTGTGGCCTCATCTATAGCTTCATACCAAAGTCAAGAATCTCCCTTTCCTCCTCTTCCCATTTCAGTAACTATTTTCACTTGACACACAACAGCAGCTGTATTAAAGGAGACCAAGTAGGAACATACGGAGATTGGCTTTAGCCATTTCTCTACATATAACGTAGACTACGTGATGAAAAACGAGTTTCTCCAACAAGTCAAACCTTTCTCTCCCTCTCTCAACCTCCTACCAAGCTTCCACACTCTTCCACTTTGTATCTAGATTCTGCATAACAGAAAACTGTCATTATTTAATTTTCAGTGCATATTGATCCGCAAAAAATAAAAATAAAAATACAGCTATGCAGTTGCAAAAGTGGTCTTTTTTTCTTCTGCTATTCCCTTCTTCCATTCTTTCCTCTCAATATAATGCTTAGGCATGCAGTACCTTCAGTGCGTCTTCCTGAGTTGAAAAATCCTCGTAGATGCCAGTATTTAGCTCTGGTGCATTCAGCAGCAGTTCGACATCAGCCATGGCCAGCAAAACTTTGTTGATTTCAACCAAGTATTCAGCTGAAAAAGGCAAGGTCCTAACTCCTTTTAACCTCTGCTGGACAGGGATTGCCTAAAAAAAACATGAAAGTTCATTTTATATTTAAAAAATCAAGCAATTTTATGAAAAAAAAATAAAAAACCTAAATTGGTAGATATTCAGAATAAAGTACTTTTCTACATTAAAAGACAAAATAAACACCTTTCTAGCAAAGTTACATAAATTCAGAATGCTGCAAGGCTGGCAGAGAACTCTGTTTCTTTAAAAGAGCTGGAAAACAGCACATATCATGCTTAACTCTATACTACTCTTCATTAAAACTCTGGTGAGTGGGAAGAGCACAGCTGTTTCGCTTACCTTGATCGTCACCATTTCCAGAAACACACGTCTTGCTCAAGCCTGTATCTAGTTGTGATTACAACCCAGTCTGCTTCCTTCATCATCAAGGACTACCAGAAGTTACCGATTTACTGCAGCAGACTTTTTTTCCTCCCACATTCTTTTCAATAAGCATCATCACACGTAATTCCCAGCCATTTTTTAAATAAATGAGTGCTCTACCAGTACCACAATATGTTTTTGCAGCAATAAGAGACACTAACTGCTCAAAAGCTTGGCAACTGTTATCTGCTCTGGCTGTAAGACAAGGCTATCTAGCCAAGTACCATGTTAGCAGATAAGAAAGCAACAGTAATTTAATGCAGTTTTTTCTTGGATCATACGTGATGGCCTGGATTTGAAGCATTAGGAAGCCAGCGGCAAGAAGGTATAGTCTGCCATGCCCAGCAGAGGTGCAGATGAAGCAAATACTCTGAAGACTGAAAGGAGGTTTTTGCTTAAAAGATTTTTTTATCCCAACAGCATTCTGTTACCCCCTCTGAAAACAGCCCAGTTCTCTATAACCAGCAGTGGAAAAGTAACCCCACCTCCAAACAATGAAGAGTTAATCAATTTGTAAGCCATCATCCTGTAATCAGTGAATGTGACTCAAGCAAGAGAAAGAGGCACTCGAGTGTATGATTTACTAACAGTTGAGAATACACTTAAGAGGGTGAAGGATAAATGTATGCTCACAGTGATTTCAGTCGGTGAATTTTACTTTGCAATTAGTCTGGGCAGGAGCACACATGCAAATCACTAGGAACAGCTAACAAACAGTAAAATATTCAGCCCTACAAACAAAGGTGTTTGCAAACACCTGTCTGAATCTTCCTCCCCCACATGCTTCAGAGCACTTCACATATGTCACTCAAGCTAACCGGAATCTATCCTATGCAATATGTGTAGCGCAAAAGAAAAAAGGATTTCAGCTGAAAAGATGTTCACATATTCACCATTGAGGATTTCTTCTCATGTACTGAATGCTCCTGGAGATTTTATTTGGTTTGTGTTGGTTTGGGTTTGGGTTTTTTTTGTGGGTTTGGGGGCAAGTTGAGTAGGTGGGGGGGGATTTCATTTGTTTTTTTAAAGTAAGGAGTCATCCTTGTATTGAAACTTGGGACACAGTCGAAGTTGTACTTCGACAAGACCTTTACCACCAAACACGGTATCCTTTCAGTCATTCATTGCACACCAAAGGAACAGGATGCACAGCCACATAACCATGAATTGAGTCTACTGAAAACAAGCATCGCATCAAGCACCATAAAATATTCAGCATTGTTTTCTGATTGAGTGACAGGACAGCAAACAAGCACCACAGTAACAACCATAAGCTACTCCGTATGCGTTAGCTATAAGTCCAGCATCTTTGTCCCTGATGCCCCCCAAATACATTTTCTTGAGGTGATGTATATATTTTGTCAGCTTCCATCACTGACATTTGGAGCAAAAGCCCAAGGCTTAGACAGTGCTATCATTTCCTTTAGAGAAGAGGCCTGAGCTCCAAAGAAATGAAACAAAGCTTGTGCAACTAAGGCATCATTTCCCCAGCAATATGGAACAAGCCTTGGTTTGAACAAACACCCAGATGCCTGTTGCAGCACAGCCACCAGCAACACCTTCACAAAGTGGTTTTTTCTACCTTTCCATTATCCTATCAGTCCTATTCTCACACAGAAAACAGGCCAGAATCTAGACCTCACCAAAATGAGTAGGTGACTGGGCTTTACTGGTTTTCTACTTCACATCCATTTCTTTATCTCCCATTAAAAAAAGAAAGGCACAAGATTTAAAACAGCATCTGGTAGCACACAACAGACTTATTCTCCACTTGTTGCCAGCACTGATGCTCACCGACACTTTCTGCCTCCCCAGCAGCAGCATCCTGGGCCAGGCTGCTGCTCTGCAAAGCAACAAATTCCTCCTGGTGCTGTTCCTGCAAAGCACACCTCATTGCTAACCTCCTCCAGCTGCCTCCCATCACTGAGATGTTTCATCTTTGCACAGCCCTCCTTCTTAAAGCTGAGCATAGGTAAGTGTTCTGAACACGAGTACTTGACTACAGCAGTTTTAATTGTTCAGCTGTTCTCTGCCTCGCATTGCACACTGGCAGCTTCAAAGATGCAGCGTACCGTACTAAGAAATGGAAGAGAAGTTTGACGTATCTGTCTCGCATAAATCAAACACCTAAATGTCACAAAAGTTGAGGGCTTTTGAGGGGTGGGGATTAATAAAACAAGAAAAACAGGCAAGGAAACTTTGTATATTTGGGTGCTTAAGAAAAGTTAATCAAAGGTTATTTAGGAGGAAATCTTACCAGATGACTTAATAGTCCTTTTCTACTTTCAAGTGTTGACAGAGCATGTTTATTAAATTTGATCTCTTTGAACAATAGGAAAGATGTAGGACTCGGGGGCAGGGGGTGGGGAAGGGGAACACTCAAGTTACTTGTGTACATTCTATAACTAAGACCTCTCAATGAGAGCTGCTAAAAATCATTTTAATTTAGTGGTCAAACAAAAAAATTTCTTCCTGTACTTAGCAACTGGTTTGACCTGCAATTTAGAACCTCAGATCACCACATATTACTTATCTTTGCAAATCAATACCCTTTTGATTAGAAATGCTCTCTTTTTAACCATTTTTGCCCTTTTCTCCATCACACAAAATATTTTGCAGCCAGTTTTCCAGGGAAAGGTTTTTCAAAGCTAAAATCTTATGTCAATTTTATTTGTTCTCCTAGGTTAACTAATGCAGTCAGTAAGCAATACATTTGTGGGAAATGTAGGCAATGGTTTGTATTCAAGTAACCCAGAACCTTCCCTATAAAAAGGACAATAAGCAAACACATTGTCTTTATTACAGGAATAATACTTCAAGAGCCTTCAAGATGGCTTCTGTGTTTCAGTTTATAGGAAAAACTGCACTATGCTTGAAAAAGCAAATTCACTTACCATCTGCAAAATCATCACTTTCACTTCAAAACAGTTTTCTAAAACCTAGAAAAATCTCTCAGGAACTTCAGTCAGCTAATTACCTCTGCAATTTAACATTTAATTTTTCCTTTCCCTCATTCCGAGCCAAGTCAGAACAAAACAACTGAAATAAAATACTAAAGCAAGGTTAGAAAAGGAACTCAAGGAGATACAAACTTAGGATGCAGGCTTTTCTAGCTAATGGATTTGTGGCAAAACAAGGGTTATTCGGAAGTATCTGCTATGTAGAAGGGTTAGCAATATTTCAGAGACACATAACTCCATAATCCCTAGAAGCATACCTGATGAGGGATATTTATGATCCAACTACTTCCAGCAATTCAATGTATAGAAATACATGACCTTTCAGCACCATAAATAAGTCCTCGTCTCCACAGTCATTTACAAAAATGTAAATAATGTATTACATAAAACCTTACTTGGAATCTACTCCCCAGCTTGGCATCTAAACTCTTTCCCTATTTATTCATTCAAACTCTAGTTTATCCTCCTGCTCATGGCACCTTCTTTCCATCAAAGGGAGGGGTTGAGTCAGCTGCACACCAGGGGACCAAGAATTAATTTAGTGCTTCTCAGTCCTGAGCAGAGATGAGCAAAAACCACTGCAATTTGCTCTTTGGTAGCCTGGGGACCCTATGGATACAACCAGAGCTCCCCTTTCCCCACCTTCATCAGATATCACTACTGACTGAAGAAGGGGGAGGGGGGGTGTTCAAATAACTCAATCAATGATAAAAACCAGGGAGAGGCAGTTTGTCGCAGAATTTTAGCGTTAGGGTCACCTCTGGTGCTGAGGTTAAGTCAAGTCTAGTGGCTCCAAGAAAATTCCCAAGCAACTGTGTTTGTCTGAAATGATGATGATTCTTGGGAACACTATTCCTCTCTTTAAAATGGTATTGTCCCATACCGGTTTAAGTGATGAAAATCAGTTAGCAGAACAATCCATAAAAGTAAAATAAAGTCACTTGAGACAGGCTGGCTTATCACTCAAACATTGGAAATCTATAGGCACAGGTACATGAAGCAGATTCCAAGTTTCATAGCAGTAATGAAATCTTCTGTGGTGCCTTTCTGAAAGCCAGGCTGACACAGCCAGACTAGAAACTACATCTGGAAGTACAAGGATATTTTTATACAACTAAGTCTGAGCAAAGATAACATTTCTCCCTCAATAGGCTATTGTAATTGCTATGGTAATCCATATTTGCATGATATTCTGCACTCAGCACCCAGTAATTCAGGAACGGCTCCAGCAGTGCCAGGGATTAGCTGCAGTATATACCTAAAGAAAAGGGGTTTATAGGAGGCAGAGGACCTTCCTTAGGGAAGATCAGTCAACATGCAGCGAGACTAACAATGACAAGGAAGACCAGCCCGTGGCGCAACTGGACTGCTCCCATTAGCAAAGAACCACCCAGGTGCCCCTTCTTCCCTTTTCAATCTCATAACTGACTCGCTCAAAGCAGCTGACAGTCACACAAAAAATTATTCCCATTGTTTCACTTCAAATGTGTATGGATCTCCATCTGCTTCAAACAAATTCCCTGGAATCAGTCAGGTCCCAAGGAGCTCACGCACAAGTACACCAGTACACCAGGAGTAACCACTGGGGGAGCACTCGGAGCAGATACATGTCTGACAGTTAAACAAACCGTGGCATCATCTTAGCATCACAGAATATTTGGGTCAGAAGCAACCTTAAAGATCATCCAGTTCCAACCGCCCTCACACAGGCAGGGACACTTTCCACTGGATGAGGTTGCTCAAAGCCTCATCCAACCTGGTTTTGAACACCTTCCGGGATAAAGCATCCACGACTTCTCTTGGCAACCTGGTCTAGTGCTTCACTGCCCTCAAAGTAAAACATTTCTTCCAAATGTCTTATCCAAATCTCCCCTCTTTCGTGGAGAAACAGGTTAAAACCGTTACCTCTCATCCTATCTTTATAATCCCTGATAAAGAGCCCTTCTCTTTCCCACAGGCTCCCTCTAAGTACTGGAAGGCTGCTTATAAGGTCTCCCTGGAGCTTTCTCTTCTCCAGGCTAAACAAGCTGAACTCTCTCAGCCTGTCCTCGTAGCGAACGTGCTCCAGTCCTCTGATCATCTTCCTGGCCCTCCTCTGGACTCACTCCAACATATTCACGTGCCAAGCTTACAATTGTGCTTGGGACTGCCCATCTTTGTTACCCAACTGTGTGTGTGAAGCTTAGAATTTGAAAAAAAAGCCTAAATATAAGCAGATTAAAGGGTTTACTTTCATAGCTGACCATCAATCACTTGTATTACCAACAGGAGCAGAGCATCTGCCATTGGTCTACGGCTCTGACAGGCAGCTGAAGCCACAGAGCACTACAACTATGAGTAAAGAGCACCACGTTATGATTTTGTTGTGCAAGTCTCACAGGGAAAGAGAGCATTTTCCCCCTGCCTCCAAGTTCATTGGTGCCGGGTTAAAAAGTTACAGAGCAGTCAAAAAGACTGATTGGTTTTAATTATGAAGCTTCATACACAGAAACTGAGAAGTACTTGACAGATTGCCTATCCCCCCAAGCTTGTCCAAGAAATTACTCAATGTTTCACAAGGTTCCTCACCGTTTTTGCCTAAAATATTAATGTAATCATCATGTGGCCAAGTGTTTTAAGGAATGAAAAGGAGAAATGAAATTAAAAAAAAAAAAAGCACAAAAGAAAACCCCACTCCAGAAAACCTCATACAAAATCACCACAACAACAACCACTGGAAGTATCTATATACTCAACAATTAAGACATACAGCTTTCTGGACAGTAAATTTTATTAGACCCTGACATCCTATTAAATTTGTTGTGAAATTGTTTGTCAAGAGCGGCACACACACATTATCACATATAAAACTCCTCTCATTAGAAATAACTCAACCTTTGTCATTTTTATTAATCTTCATTGTGTACAGTAACATCAGTCACCTGAGGATAGTTATCACTCCCTAAGCACTTGAGGCAGCGAAAGGCAGCGTCAGTACTTACAAAATCCCGACTCCAGGATGCAGAGGCACCAAGTTTAAGCATCAAACAAGGCTTTTATCATACCTGCACCGACCAGACATTGAATCGGGCTGCGAGAGCTAAGGTATAAAAAAAGAGCTAAGAATAATCCCCATGAGCAAGACCGGCAACAGAAATTGGCTTGATTGATCCACACTGCCCAGATCATTGTGCTCAAAGACTTGCCTCACTGCTGTGACATTTCAGATCCATAATGAGTACGTTAGATATCCCAAGCTAGTACACGCACATAATTTCCTAATGAAAAAATGAATGCTGTCATTTTGAACACACTTCTTTCCAAGAAAGTGTCAAACAAACAGCCATAAAATCCTAATATATGAACCTCTAAAGCTCATAGCGTTCATTCTGCTTGCTCTAAGAAAACAAGTCTCATTTACCTGTACATTTTGTTCATCTTCCACACCTTGCAGCCCTGACAGACGGTGCTCTGCCTCATCCAGCCACTTCATTAGACTGTCATGTTCCTTCTTATACTGGGAGAACACTGGAGAGAGTTCCACCACCTGCTTCCTTGGAAACGACCTGCATTCCTACAATCCAATTTATTAGGAAAACACAGTATAAGAAGATGGAAATTGGCAAATAAATAATTTATTTTAAAACAAAAAATACTTGGGGGATTCATTAGAAGAAAGTTCAAAAATATGCAATAGTAGCCATCTATTTTTTTAAATAGCTATATTCTCTTTATCTGCACAGACATGTAATCAAAGCCAGCCTAAAGATTCCATCCTGCCTTTGAGCTACAACTCACTTACCAGCTCTAATGTGATTCAAATGGGTAAGCTAAATTGACTATAAGAATACAGATCCCCTTCATTCTACACAAAAACATTTTTAATATGGCACGTGTATGAGAGTACCGTGACATACTAGAGTCAACAACTGCTTATAATACCCTCTATAAGAAGCAAGAGGAATCCAGCAGCAATCTCTTCAGCTGAGAACTCAATGAATTTGTGTACGTGAGTCTTTGCAGTCACGCTTCGCACAGCCTGGTGGTGGAGACAAACATCTGCTGCAGGGCCAAAGACAAGTGAAGCAAATGCCCAACTGTCTGCACCCATCTATGAAGCTGTGAAAAGGACTAAGAATCGAAACCACTGCCCCAAAGTTTTGGAACGACAAGAGTTATATTTTTGTACTGCAATGACTGAGTCAGACAGCATGTACGCACATTTAACTCTTCGCCAGATAATCTTATACACTAAAAAAGTCACAACCAGGCTGTAAGTGGGATAGCAAAGAGAAGACTGCATAAATGAGCTTTAACTACAAGTAACTATCACAATCATACCTGCACACTGTTGTACTTCTTCTGCAGAAGCAATAGTTGTATGCGGATCTTCTCTCTTTTATGGTCCTCCATAGGCTGCTGTAACAACTGCCCTCCTCTCTGTAAAACTTCTTCAATCTGAGCTCTTTCTTCATCCAGCTAAAATTACACAAGTCTATTATCTACAGAAAGCTTAGCTATTGTTTCCAATACGAATTTATTAGCTGCTCAAATATTAACAGTAATAGTATCAAAAAGGTTTTTTATTATCCAAATATGAGCCAAGCAAATTCAAGCAGGGGTTCTCCTCCACAGCTGCCAAACCTTAAAATCCAACTTGGTCATTCCACAAACATTATTTAGAGATGCC
This sequence comes from Geococcyx californianus, assembly GCA_013389885.1. NCBI lineage: Eukaryota > Metazoa > Chordata > Aves > Cuculiformes > Neomorphidae > Geococcyx > Geococcyx californianus. Next base: position 17,321 of record VWPV01030516.1, on the reverse strand, counting down.
CTGCGGGAAGCTCACTCAATGAGCCAGCAGTAGTCAGTCACAACAAGAGGGTGCTGTGACTTAAGCTCCATTTCTATTCTAAACATTCCTTGACACTAACAAGCAAGCTTAGAGCAGAACAGCAAGAAAATGAAATATCGAAACAGCAAAAAGGGAAGCATATGTTCTATAATGACAGATCCTTCCATAGAGGCCTTTTAAAAATTGTTTCCTGTCATATACCTGGCATTTTCCATAGAATTATATTCAGCTCTCCAGCTCAGTTAACAATATTTCATGTGCTTAAAAGGAAGACAGGTAGGGTGGCCTGTCAGGACTTTACCTAATTTTGTAGCCTACAAAGCTCCTGTGGAGAATATGCAAAGTACTGCGTGAAAATTTTATACATGTGAACAGCAAAGTCTAAGAAGGAACAAAATTTATCTTCTAGATTCTAAGTTCTCATTTGGATTTGCTATGGGCCATATTACAACACTCTTACTCACATCTCATCTCCCAAGCATCCACTGATCTAACCTATGCCCTGTGATTGAATATATCAAACCAGTTTAAATTTAAAATGAAAAAAGTCTACCCGATGCAATAGATCAGACGCTCAAAACAGTAAACACACAGGAAGAGTCTCAGCTGTATTCTACAAAATTATAGGACAACTGTGCAGTGTTCCCAACTACCTAGTAATTCCTTTCATCATCTGCTTCTGTCTTAAAGAGATTTTCCCAGAAGAATTCTCTCTCGAAGTCTGGAGGAATGTAGCACATGGACAAAATAGAAAGCAAATTAGTCAATTATTTAACTCTTCCATTGCACACAAACCTTTTCATCTTCCCCACTCAACTCCAGATGCCTTTCCACAACTTTTAACATATTCTGTATGTCACACTCAAATTTTTCCAGGTCTGGAAAAGCTATTCTGACGTCATGGGGCTCCAACATAACAGGAAGTCGTTCTTGTCCAACAAGCATCTACAAACCAAAATAAAACTTGGTTCAAGCTGAAAATTTACTCTGAGCTCACACACACAGTTTTATGATTTCATGATTTTCATTATGTTCTCCATGAACAGAAATATCATTTTGTACGACCATCAGATATCAGCATTAAACGGGTGCAAGAGTTGATAGTTGTTAGACCTAACACAGAGTTAGGTTGGACACAGTATTGATAGGTATTACAAAGCTTCTACCATCAACCTTCATTCTGAGCATTTTGGTCTCAAAACAAGAAAAACTTTAGTCACTTTAGCTTATGGTGTTGTTTGTAGTATATATATATATGTACATTTTTGTGAATCTTTATAACAGTTGTTTGTAAATTTTGCAGGTGACTACTTGAGTTGCAAGGGAACTTGGGTAAAAAAAAAAATCAGTTGACCTAAAATCACATATAGATAGCTACACTTAAGAAGAGAATCAAAAGCAGAAAAGTGTCGTTCCAATACAAAGATCTATCCCCTAAAGTTATGTGCCATCATTTTGGCATAGACCTCCTGCCAGGCATATTTTGGGGCTCACTCATTCTCACCTTGGCACTTTTGATGTGCTGAGACACCTTCTCAAAGTTACGGTTCAGTTCTGCCAGTTTGGGTTCAACGAGCTCACGGCACGACACTCCCCGACCATTCATTAGGATGATAGCCTGATCACGCACATTATCCACCCGAAGACTAACATCATCTAATTCAGATGTTAAGCGCTAAGAAATGAAAGAAAAATGCAAATGGTTACACTCTAGGAAAGAAAAAGATACTTAAAAAAAAAAAAAAGCAGGCAGTAAACCTGACTCCATTTATAATCTAAAAATGGTTATTTTACAGCAACATTTCCTACCTTCACAGTTTCTTCTTTTTTGCTTGCTGACTTTTTCTCAATTTCATCCAGTAAGGCTTCAGCCTGATACAACCAAGTACTTATGTGGGCAACATTTTCATCAAAAATTTCCAGCTGACTCTGATGATTCTGAAAAGAGATAAAGAAAAAAAAACCCTTCAATGTGAGAAAAATTCCACAAAAAACCCACCCAAAACACTCCCACAAAAAACATTATACCAAGAAAACCCTGCCAAAACCACCATTATATGTAAAAAGGAGATCAATGGAATAAAGTCTTATGGATACATCTTGGAAAGGAATACTGGAAATTAGATTGTTCCTTTCACCTTCAATAAGCATTTACAAGGATTCAATTTTCAATCTAGACCCTACGATACTATTGTTCCCGGCTCCCAGAAACAGAAACAAATAGCTGAGGTGGATTGTCCAACTAAATAAAAATAGACAATGTATTACAACATTGCAGCCAGAACACATCATCTCAGTTGACCAGGAAACACGCAATTTTTTCAGGTATCACTAGCAGAAACAACACTATGCATTATTTGTGGTGGTTATTGTTTTTGTCTATTAGTTTAGGGGGCTTTTTGTTTTGGTTTTGTGGTTGTTTTTTTTAACCGGAAAAGGATTACACCAAAACCTACGAAATACAATAGTAAAGTTTTGATATTTTACTGATAACATTAAAATATTTCTTCCTCTTAAGAAAAGTCTCCACCTTGTAGACGTGCTAATTAGGTCTGCCTTCATCTGCAGTCAGAAATGGTAATATTAGGTGCCACAGGCAGAAGCAACTTATTATTCTGTGTGACAAAACAAAGCTATCAGATTCAGAGAGGTGCCATTATGCTTTTTACACTAAAAAATGGTTAGCTAAGTTTTGATCTTTTAGACTAACAAAGCAAAGGGAGGAGAGAAAAGACTTATGATTGTTTCCTATAACAACATCAAGAAACTTATACCTTCACCTAGAAAAAGGCCAATTTAACCTGCACAAGGACAATAGTAATCACCAGACACGAATATAATTTAGGTTTTTAGCTGTGGATCATCCTTACTATGTATACAAATACGGGCAAACAACTCGACTGCTCCTAACACGGACATCGTTGGACTATGAAACAAATCTGCAACAGGCACTGCACAGGATGCACAGGACCAACTCACCAACAGTCTCAGCCTGCATCAGAGGTTTCTGAAGATGGATTGTCACAACTAACTGAACACCGCAGAAACACCTTAACTATCTGAAAAAAGGTCTGCTACTAGCACCAGTTGTAGACTGTTTCACATCCACTTAGCAAAACTTACAGCTTTAGGCTGCATAATATAATAGGCTCAGCATTTACATTTACCCAGCCAAACCCACAGTGCTGGCCTCAATTCTGAGCTGGCATACTCTTAAACATGTGCAGTAACGGACTGCTCGAAAGAGCAATAGGCTAACAGAGGGTCCTCAAGTGCTTTGCTGAACACCACTAGGGAGATGTCAATTGTACATTAAACAGCCATCATCTGGGTCTTGAGGAAACCTATCGACACAGAAAGTCTCTGTTCATGCTGGAGCTGGCACAGAAGTTTCTTTTATGCTGAATAAAGAGCAGCACACAGAGCAGCCTCATGGAAACCAGTCCTTTTGTTTTCTACTTACATTAATAAATTCATGAGCTTATAGAGAGATCCAATTTCTGGGCTGTAATTATAAACTCTTACAAAACAAACAACACTTCCATAACCTGGTGGAGTTTTTTCCCCTCATTTTAACCTGGCACAATCAGATACTAGCAGTTATTGAGTAAACTCACTAGCAGTTTTATGAATGCTTGTACATCCCATAACCCACTCAGTCTATGTGCCACGGTAGATGCCCAGTTTTCAAGATTGAGAAAAAGAACAGTTACTTCTATGCATGCACTAGGGTGGTGAGAATTGTATTAAGAGCTAAATACCAGTGGACACAAAAGGCTGTCACTATTGGTATAGCAATAGAGAAAGCAATAAAACATTAAGAGAGAAGTGCAAAGAGATACACTTGTAAATGTGAACAAAAACATAATGTGATGGCACATAAAACAACAGATGTGTGAAAGTTGCTCACTAAGTGTATGCTGGACTTTTTTTTTTTTTTACAGAAAAGAGGAATTACATCAAAGTTTAACGAGAGGAGGAAGCTAGGAAAGAGTCTTAACAGTGAAGCCAGGCGATAGAAAGGCGAAAGAAAGAAAGAAGTTAAATCTGGTATTATGCTCTACAACTAAGCAAGTTATTCCCACTAGGTCAAGCTAACTTTCTGCCTGGGATACTTACATAGTTTCATCACACTGGCATCCAGATTCTGCATTTCCATCTCCTACCCACTGAGCAACAGCCACTATTATCGAGCGCATGGCACCAGTGCACATCAGCACATCTAGACTGCTTGCAAAACAGTTCCCCTCCTTGTTGTATATAGCCTCATGACTCACCTCTTCATCTACAGAATAACCAGATATTCATTCTACGTTCCTCTAAGTCCATGAGGCACCATGGAAGCTTCACGTCACAGCCAAGTGAGACAAATGAAAACTGCAGTTGCTTCAGGCATATGGGGAGAGAACCAGCTTCAATATTTCTCACAAATGCAACTTACCAACAAGGTGTCACACCAGTCCTCAGTCCAGGTCCGAACTCGGCTCCAACCAGCGTTAAGAACACACAGCTTCTCCTCCAAGGAAGCCTCACTCCCTTCCACCAGAGCCTGGAGCGCAGTACAGCTTTCCGTGATGCTCTTCAGGTCGCCTTTCCTCCTCTCCAGCTCTCTCAGCACATTCTGAAACAAGAAGAGGCATTAACACTGCACATGGCTCCCACTCACAAAGGCCAGGAAGCCAGGTCTTCACCTCCACAGGCAGTATCGTAGATGATCTTCACTTGAGAAAACTCAAACCACGTAGGATCACCTTGTGTTTATACTCACTCTCTGTAGAAAGCTACCTCTTTTTTTGAGAGAGTATGAGAGTACAGTGCATGTAAGTGTCCTGAATACCTTAGCTTGAGGTCTTATTTCATCGTTTTACAATATCTTCACCGTTCTTTTTCATATGTAGGTAAAGCAAACGCATCACATCACATTATAGATCCTATTTTAAAAGGCTTTCTGCACTGTCAAGCACCACAAAAAACACGAGACACCTTGGATTTCCTTGTATCTTTTCCTGTTAAAGTATTTTCACAGTTGGCAACAACGAGAATATTTTGAGAACCACCACCAAATCAGTACTGCACATGTTTAAATCGCTACATATTACAGAAGCATTATTGTTACATTACTTATACATCAATATGTACATATACATATCTTTAGAAGCGTCAATGAAATTTCAGTTTGCTCTACTAGTAAAGTATTTGACCCAGCCCAAAAATTATACTTGCTGATAATTAAGGATTCTATACCTATGAACTGTGTTAGAGATACAGTGACTTAAATACTTAGTAATATCAAATATGTAGTAATGTCTTTAATATTTCTTTGGCCACTTTAAGTTTTGGCCATCATCGACAAGATGACCAAGATGAAACAGCTCAGACTCAGTAAGGTACTGAATAGGATCCACTGAATCTACTAACTTTTCATGATAGAAGAGATTTAGGAACCAGTTACAGGGATTTAAATTCACAGCCACTTCTAATTAGTATTGCTATAATGTTTAAAATTTATTATACAAATATTTAGAGCATGCTCACTTTGGCCCAGGCAATTTCTGAATCCAGATCAGAAAGCAAGCTCTCCGAAGTGGACTTCTGCACAAGCTCAGCCTCAGTGGCAGCCAGCCACTCTGACAGAGAGGCAGCCTCTTTCCTCATTTTGCGTGCCAGCTGGGATGCTCTTTCAAGGTCTTGTTTTCCTTCTGTCACCTACAAAAAAATTTAAAGAGGAAAAGAAAATAAATCTAGATTTTAAAAGATAGCAAAAATGAAAGAACTAGATAGCCAGAATATCCACACAAATGCATAAAATTCTTACATCTGAAGACTGTCTTGCATTAGGAAAGGACTTTGAAGAGATATTTATAAACATCTTGCTATACAAAGCACAATATATAAAACTTGAATAATTTTAAATTAAGATACACTTAAGACAAAGAAACCTGCACACCAACTTATTTCTAGCTAGTAATCACCAATTTGATGTTTAAACTTTGTTTAATATGTTCCTTAAACTGAAACTCAAAGGGATATAAAACCCAGTCAGTCACCCCGGTAAAATTCAGTTCCGTTTTGTATTGACACACCTGGAGCAGAAAGCTGTAAAGAAATTTCACTGAAAAATCTAATCTGCCCTTGAAAGTATCTCAGAGTAAACTGAATATCAAATTTGATGTTTGCTGCAGTATAGTCAATTTTATTTCACTCTGGCTACACAATTAGTCTGGTCAAACTTTAACACAGAATTGAGAATAAATCCAACCATAATAGTCAATCGATTGACATTGAGAAATTGCCTTCTTTCTCAGCTTAGTGGGTGTTTGCATGTATTAATTCAAAATAATGCACTCGGTGAAGGTCTAAAAAAAAAAAAAAAACAAAACCCAAACATAATCATAATACTATACTGCAAAACACTCTGCCTTTCTATCCTCTCCCAATAATTTGTTCCCATGCAGAGTCATGGATGCACAAGTTCTACATTTCATCGAATCATTGAATCACTTGGTTGGAAAAGGTCTCCGAGATCATCAGTCCAACCATGCCTGTCCCCTTACTAAACCACGTCCTTGAGAAACTCACCTACTCATCTTTTAAACACCTCCAGGGATGGCAACTCAACCATCTTCCTGAACAACTGTTCTGGTGCCTGACCACGCTTTCAGTGAAGAAATTTTCCTAATGTCTAGTCTAAACCTCCCCTGGCTCAGTTATATTCTTTAAAGACAGTAATATTTCAAAATTTTATACTTAAAACTACTCAAATCGACATTCAATGCAGTTCATGGGAAATACAGGTTTGCCTGCATTCTCTGTTTCATATGGAGAGCAACTCTTTAGATCGATTATGATCAGAAACCATCATGACACATCCCAAAAAAACCTATATTTACTCAAACTTTTCAAATTATAATCCTGCAAATTATTACCTTGCAGGCTGGATTACAGGCAAGAAAAGGTATAACAGTGCTCAAAGGCTAATGAATAGCAGGTCAGCTTTCCCAGAATGAACCTTCATTTCTTCAAGGCTACCATCCCTTGAGGAATACTCTGCAAGCACAGTGGTCTTGCACAACTGCAAGGACTGTGTAATTTTAATCTCTCAACTGATTGCTCATGGATGTAGCAACCAGCCTGTACATTATCAGCTTCAGAATCAAACTTAACACAGCATCTGACACCAAAACAAAGGAAATTTATATGCAGACAAACGTTCATTTGTACATTTGTTTCTTACCTGTGCCCCCAAGTCATTGTAAAGAAATTTTAATGCTGTCAGTTGTTCATCCATCCCTTTTGGATTATCTGTCTGTTGTTTCTGTACAATTTGCCGTCCTGTCTTGATGACTGTTTCAACCTCCAATTTCACCTCACTGAGGGTCTTATAGAGTTTCTAAAGACAAATATTTATTCAGTGATCAATTTGTAGTGCAGATTTTCAGACTGTGTATCTTTTGGGACCTGCCCATCAGACTGCACTAAAACTCTAAGCTACGGATTAAGAGCAATGTCTGCCAAGAAGATTTCAAACTCATGATACTCCATATTTTATTCTAGTTTTAATTTTCACGCAAAAAAATAATTATCCCACTAATTTAGCAGTGTTTACTCCATAACACCATCACATACGTGGCAAAAATAATATTGTGATCTGTACTTGATCTAATGTATTGTACTTACAATGGTAAAATACTAAGAACCAAGCAAACTTGCCACTGGAGTAGAGCTTCGCTGTAACATGAGAATTAACCAGGGCAGGGATTTTAAAAAACTCCACTGTTCTACCACATTGATGATCAATAATCCATTATTGTCTCTACATTCTCATTCAGAAGAATTAGAGAGTTTTAGTTATCAATAGTTATGTTGCCATTTTGAAGAGAAGTTATAACACTTCCATCCAGACTTTAAGGAAAATTTCCTCAGCAGAGAGTTTAGGCAGGATGAATCACACATGAAAGAAATACCCCAACGCATGAGTTAAGAACATCGCACCCCTACCATGCATCTGTCCAGATGAGCTTGGATTACTTCTGGGTCAGTATCCTTCACGTCCAAGACATGAAGTTCTGCTTTTACACCATCCAAAACCCGCTTGCAATCCAACATGCGCTGCTCAAAATTGGCTGGCTTCTGGAAAAGCTGATACTTTGTAGATACTTCACGGAGTTTTCTCTGTTTCAATGAATATTATATGTTGAAAGATTGTTTAAATTAATACCTGCACTTGAAAAAATAACATCTAAAGCATTCCATCCCCCAGATTCTAATTCACCTCTCATGCCATCACAACTCAGTATACAGGGCAACACTATTTGCCAAGCCAAATTCCATCATTTATTCCTAATTTCCACTTGAGCTGCAAAAGTACCAAACACTTCCAAAATATTTATTCTACTGAAATACAGAGACTTTGACTTTCAGCATTTATCCCATTATTCTTACAAAACTTTAACTTCCTTATTTAATTCCTCTAGTGATGCTTGTTTCCTAATGAAAACGTGTAAAAGCATATCCTATTTACTTCTGAGGTTCGGTTGACCACACCAAGCAATTTACAGGTTGACAACAGCAGTGTGTAATTGAAAAACAGAAGTCCTTCACATGTAAATTCTTAGTACAACTCTCTCATTTTTACCTGCAAAGCATCCAGCTGAGTTCCACCACGAGGAGACCTGCATTCAGGAGAAGCAGGAGGGAAAGTGCGAGCACTTTTCTTGAGCTCCTCTAAGGTGGATTCATGAGCTGCAATCTCAGCTTGAATTTTCTGCCATGTCAGAAATGGGAAAAATATGTTATAAAATTGCTTGCATTGAGGGCAATAAGAACTTGCTGACCACCTACTACACACCAGAAGTAAATCCACTCTGTACGAGTTGAACATTAACAAGTTCACTTTAAATATTCTGGCTTGGTGAATTGAAATCCATTAAGATTGTTATTCACTATGATCTTCATAAAACAGGATCCAGATTACAAAAGATATCATCTAGTAGATGAACACAGGACTGAACTCACGAGGCCTTTACCAAGTCTGGGGTGAACACTACTACAAGATATTTCAAAAATTTTTGTAGTGAAAAGGTATACTGCAATACCTGGGCCTCCTGGGGCATCTGAAAGGCATCTACCCTATCAGTCAGGTAAGATGTCAGTTGTCTATCCAGCTCTACTAAGTTTTCTTGCAAGACCTGCAACATGTGATCGGTTTCTCGCATGGTCTGAAGCTGTTGTTCCAAGGCAATCTGTCGGCTGACAGCCTGAGTGAGACAGAAAAGTAAGACAAGATGGAACAGTAATTCAAAACAAGTTATATTAAAATTTCTCAAAACAAAGTGGAAGAAACCCAAAAAAATCCTATGCCTGGAACACTGTCAAAAAAGAGCAAAATCAAGCCGCAGAAGGCAGCAATTTTTGAAGCCTGCTGTGATTCATACCAGTAACTGACAAACAGTGGCATAGGAGGGTTCGGCTGCTTGACATACAGGATAGTGAAAACAAGTTTCTCCTGTCATTTCAGGAAAAAAGTATCCTGTTAAAAACAGACCGGTTTCAAAAACTAGCTATTCAATGGGAATTGGTGACTTCATAATACACTACAGATCAATATTGTTTGATGTGTATTTTCTTTCAAAAAATAAACTGTCTTTCTATTAGTGTGATAACAGATTTGCAGTTCCTTCCTTCCATTGCCTCTCCCTTCAACAGCAAAATTAAGTTCATCTGAAACATCACTACTTGCACAGGAACACAAATTCCCCCACTATCGACACGTGCACAGACCAGTGAGTGCATACGGAGATGTGGAAACTGTCTACAGCCTCGTGTGTCACTGCTGCCAAAGCACACAGATTTTATGAGGCAATAAAGTACTGTTGTAACAGGAAGAACAATTGTGAATGCTAACTTAAATGACAGCACGTAGCCTCTAGCTGAGGGCACGGCGTTCATGTTGCTCACTGTAATGAGCATGAACTGAAATTCCCTCTATGACTACACTTTGGCAGCAAGAGAAAAAAAACCTCCCATCCCGTAATTTGGCAGGGGTCTGTGTTACCAGGATAGAAAATGTAAGTTACAGATTTATGCGACTTGAAATACATTCCTCCTCTATTTGTTAAAACTAGAAAAAATTAAAGGATGAGAAGAGGAAGGAGACAACGTAATAGACAGGGAATGAGAAGAATGTTTTCCTTCTGTTCCTTATTTCCATGTGACTGCTTCCTAGCTATTTCAAAAAGAGTGAAAATGTCATTCATGTTCCTCATTTTTACTGTTAGTGAGCAGCTCGCCAATCTTTATGGCAATAGGAAGGGAATATTAACCTCAGTTACTGAAATGTCCCCTGTGAGAATGGAACTGTCTTTTTATCAAAATTACTTGGAAAAACACACCAAGGGACCCCTGTACAGCAAGGGTGCGCAAATGTGCAAAACGAAACCTGACTCAAGTTAGGGGAAAAGGCATCTTGCTGTCAGGGCACAATTCCAAATGGAAAACAGCTGACAACATTGTGAAAGTTTTCCCTCTTTTTCTGAATCTATGAATTCAGCGATCTAATAGGATCTGAGCTGAAAAACCCAGTCTCCTTCGACCCCACCCCCAAATTCTTACCAAGTGACTCAGTTCCTCATAGCGGGCATTGAAAGCCTCCAGTTTTTCACTGATGATATCATCAAGAATCCCTCCATCAATCAGTGTCTGCCCAAGTTCCCGAATCTGGGTCCGATTATCAGCTGGGTGACGCAGGACTGATTCCAGGGACTAATTAGCAGAGAAAATTTTTAAAGGTCAAGACGCTGAATATTACTGTATTTTCAGAGGTGGAAATCTGGCTGCATACATAGAAGTCTTACACTTCAAATATCTTGAGAGCGGTCTAAAAGCATGAATTAGTTATGGCTTAATCCATGACGGCACAAGGCAAATACAGTGGTCATTTTGCTTCAGATAATTAAATTTCTCAGCACTTCTTGCCTATTCACATCATTTCACACTATACTGTTGGGAGGAATTAGTCATTTTACACAAGAGAGGAGAGGACGTACAATTGTATCATGGTGTTAAGTACAGCACAATCACGTATAGCAAAATTGGGGTTTTGGTGGAGGATCTTACAAATATCCATTCACGATTCAAAATAATATGTTCATTTAACCTGAAGAATCAGGATAGTCAAAATATATTTTAATATTTTACTGAAGTATAGAATTGATGGGTAGCTCCCTGAAAAATTAACAATCCAGTAGAATGACTACAATACCTCAAGAGCATCATTGACAGCATCCAACTTATCAGGCAGATTTTCTGTCATTTGCACTCTTTCTTCCAGATTGTTTAGCCAAGCTGTTTCTAAATCAAGATACTGAAGCAGCTCAATCCAACATGACCACACCTCCTAGCAGCAACAGAAAAAAATAGAAAAAAATCAGCCTAGAACGCCAGGCATAGCTCATACACTCTAGGAACAGCTTAAAGAAATCAGGTTTCCAAGACATTCACCTAAAATAGGCAAGCAGAAAATATTCAAAAACTTGACATGGCACAGTAAGCTCTAGACCGAACTATAGCAGCAAGATAAAAAGACATGTGCAAAATACACACAGAAGTCTCTAAATTCACGCTAAAAATATCAGTGATATTCAGATTCTTCCAATACTTTAAGGATGTAATAAAATTCATCCACTCATCTTGAAAGGTAGGTCATACACAGCCTACCCCAAACTGCAATCATTATATTCTAATCTTTAATCTCAGAGAAGTTTTTTTGTCATTCTTCAAGTCAGAGGTAGAAAACAGAGCTGTGAGACAAGGTTCCTTGTTTGTACAAATGCTGATTAAAATACAAATTATAAAAGCCAAGATTTACTAAGCTGAGTGCTATCATTCTTACCTCCAAAGTGTGGCATTTCCCTCGGATCCGATTGCACAGCAGCTGGTAATTCTCCAGCACAACGTTCAGCTCAGTCGCCAGGTCCTGACCGCTAGATGGTACTTTGGCAGCCAACATCTTGATGTTGTCTTTGAGAATCTTCACCCTCACCTCCTTCTGCAACACATCCTCCTTCGCTCTCTGCCCAGAGAAATATATTACACGATCAGCCCTCAATTGCCATGTGGTCAGCTATTCACAACTCAAACTAGAGATCAGCAGTTTAACCTTGGAAATGTTGTTGCCAAAGTATTCTTGGGTCTAAGCACAACAAAATATAGTACTGACTTGCACGGAATTCAGGCCGTGAGAGTAAGGCTTGAAAAATCTTATTTTGTTAAACATACAGGCCTATTTACCACTTACGGTTTGTTCATTAAAAATCCATGACTCAAAGGAAAAATGGATTAATTCCAGTGTTACTTTACATGCTAGGATATAAATATAAAAGAAATGAACCAGAAAAAAAAAAAATAGTGTTTACTAATAACAGGCTTATTAGGTATCCGAGAGAAAAATGTGAATTTACACAAGTCAAGTCTCACAGCTCAAGTTATCTCCCCAAGTTATCCAGGAAAGATGATGTAATTACCCAGGACACGTGCAACTACAAAGTAAGGACTCTCCTACAGCTGTTGGGTGCACTACAGGAACATGTAAAAAAAACCCTGCAACCCAACTGCACTCAGAGGAGCTCGGTAACAAATATACAGGATAAGCACAGTACAACTCGCAACACTCGGGCCTGGAGAAATCATATTATCAACTGTTGAATTATGCCCTAACCAGAATTCAGCAACCAAGACAGCCGGAAGAGAAATCCCAAAGACCAGTCCGAGCCTATGTCCATTGAGGCAATTAGAAGGCTCCAGAAATAGTGACTGTCCCATAACTTTCTTTTAATGTTTCAAGGACAGTTACATGAAGTTGAAGTACCTCTGATATATAAGGTACTGCATTTCATGACAGAATTTAGCACATGACAGCTTTATTGTGGCAGGTATTGTTTGAGATGTCTTCTAGATGTATGGCAATCAAAAAACTGCCAGTTAAAGGAACGGCAAAGAAAGCAAAATTCAGGGAACATATTTATTTATGGTCGGATTACCAAAACCCACCTAATGTCATCCTAAACCTACTCCCCTCAAACGTCAGTAGGAATTCTGCTGTTCAAATGAGAGCAGAATCAGGCTCAAGAGGTTTTCAAAACTTTATGCAAAAATGCTCCTAGTCAAATCTAGAGTTTTCTTTCCCAGTCCCAAAAGTAGTCCCAGCATAATATTCTTACTGCAAATGAAAGATGATACGCAAGTCTTACAGTAAACTTACTGGCTTACTGACATATCTGCTAAATTTAAAATTACAGGATATAATTTGGATTTGACGAAAGTAAATGTGCTCAAAGTCTGTCAGATTTGCCAATGAAAAAAGGGTTCATTCTTTTCTTGGCTTCTGTTCAGCAGGCTGTCAGTCTGAGCTCTCAAACGGTCTCAAAGGACATGACTATGGTTGGACTCGATCTCGGAGGTCTCTTCCAACCTTATGATTCTATGACTATATTAAAACACTTGTTAAAGAGTGCTTCAGAAAGCCCCCTCAAAAAGAATAATTCAAAACTTTGAATAGACTTGTCAAAGCATTTGTAAGGAAGAAAATTCTTTACTTTATGCTTCACTAAGTAACAGTGTAGTGGATACTCATTTAAATGTGTATACAAGTGCATACAAGTCAAAATACTTGTGAAGATATGCCTGGACACTCAGATTTAAAAGCACAGAGAATTAGTGTTTACATTGTACATACAGCCAAGAAAATTATCTCTTCAACAGGTAACTTATGAGACAAAAACAGGTCCTTCCTTTCCATTTTTTTGGCCACCAGTCCCAAAACTAGAGAAGCAGGGACCAGCACCACTGTTTACAACAGTTGAGGCACGCAAGACAGCCTTACAAAAGGCTGGTTTTGAAGCTGTTTTTTGAAATGTGGAGTTATCATACATAGGCAACAAGAAACTAAAGCCCACCAGCTAGAAAAAGATTATGTTTTCATAACAACTAATTCAGACAACTAATATCATCTTTTCTCTGTTTCTCAAGTTTTATCCCCGCAACAAGTTTCCATATCCTTAGCGTTTAATATGCTACACATAGCAAGCCTGGCTCAACAACTGAGCAAGCTCTATTCATTCTGAAATCCCTACCCCTCGTGGCCAAAAACATCTGCTTTTATAGTTTGTGCTTTAAAAATAAAAACTCCACAAAGCAAAGCTGAAAAATACCACTAATCTTGTCGTGACCTGAGCTCCTTTCCACATTGATACTAATTCCAAAAGCTCAACCCCCAAAGCCATTAAGTTTTGTTTCTCTGTAATCAGCTCTCAGCAATGACCTGGTATTCCTCACCTTCATTTCCTCCACGGCATTCTCTAGCTCTTCGGGGGACTTGTATTCAAAATCTTTTTCCAAATATTCTTCTTCAGCCTGGGTCATCCATTCTTGCATCTCTGCCAAATCCTTCTTCAGATTTACAGCTTTTTCCTGACTTTCAGACAGGCGATTTTTCTGACTAATGATCTAGAATCCAAGGTGGAGGAAAAAACCAGCAGTTTTGTTACTTTAATGTCCTTGTATTTGTGAGAAAGAACAAATCTTTGTTAAAATATTTTACTACCAAAACATTTTCAGGTCTTTTTAATTAACAACGGACTTTTACACATACACACACAAATTCATGATCCCTTTTTAGCAGATTAACAAAATCTAGAGGTGAGGGAAGGAAGCAATTGACCTTTTGGTTTCATTTCATGTAAACTGGTAACAATCCCTAGAAAATGTCAGACGGAAAAAAAAAATAGTAGTCTCCTATTCACAAGTATCAGATATATCTTTATGCAAAGCACTAAAACACTCTTCAGGCCTCATTTCTTCCCAAAGACCAGGCAATCTGAATTCTTTACCAACTGCAACGTTCTCCAACACAAATCCTTGCCAGGAATTGCAGCTAAATAAATATGTTTCTACAGACAGCAGAATGTTGCCACACAAACAATAAAATACCCCAGACTGAAGTGTAGTCTATTTATAGTCACTTCTTTTTTAAAGCTCCTTGGAAGCAGGTCGAAATTATACAGGGTTAGAAGAATATTCCAGGTTTCAGGAGCAAGAGAACAAAAGGTCGGACTTCTCTCCCATCCACCCCAAAAAGATTAGCATGAGACAAAGTGAACAAATTAATTTTTAGTTACAAACAACTAAACAGGAAGAAGCACAATGAAATCTTAGGCACCAAGAAGTACCTGTAATTCAAACAAAACTGTTGTTACACAGGCCTTGCCTAACATATTTTCACTTCTGAAGGATTCACTGGGCCAAGTTGGATTTGAGCCACTCTGACATCGGAACAGATAAAACATACTCATCCCACTATTTCACTGGTTTACCTCTTCATCATCCCATCAATGCCACACAACCAAACAGCTGCAGTAACAAGCAAGCACTAGCAACACATGGAAAACTCACCTGTTTGCTCAGTTTCTCCCATTGAGTCTGGTAATCTGCTAACCTAGACTTTGCCCAAGTATTTATGCCTGCAATAGGCTGAGCTCTTAAAGCAGACTCTACTTCTTTCATCTCTTTCAGTGACGGTTCAATCTTCTCCATTTCATTGACAAACATCTGAGGACAGAGAAAAATTAACGTTCTTCTTTAGCAAGACATTACGTTTATAGAGTATCGATAATTTTGCAATTTTTAATTATTCCAGAGAAACCTTACTGAAAAAGCACACTTATTCTGTGATCAATATCAGACTGTTAATAACAATCCTTCAATGGTTCAAAACATCATAACTATGCAACTGAAAAACAAAATACAGTTTGCCATACACAGAGCAAACATTCTCGCATTTCAAATGTCAACATTAGAACGATGCAAGTTTGAAGATGAGGTGCATTACGTACCCTGATGTTTCCAGCATACGTCAGACTGGCATTCTTCTCCCAGAAACAGCTATTTGAATGTACACTCTAATCACTTACTATAAAATTAAATTGTAACTATTTGTCATCATTATGTGTCACTAGCTATGAAGGAACCTTGCTTATAACACACATACAATTCCTAAACCCTAGGAGTTTCACAGTTTTTTCCTTGTTATTTTGCTGTGTTAAGCAAAGGGCAATAAAAGACTTAACTTAGATTCAATTGCACAATCACAAAACTGGTAGAAATACATAAGCACCCTCAGAGGAACTAACGTAAACTTGTAGATGAGGATTTGTAAATATGGTAAAGACCTTTGAAAGTACAGTGTTATGGTTACACACAAGGAATCAATTAAAATATGCCCTGAAGAAATAAGACAATTTTTCTGGCAGATTTTATGGAACATGCCATGGTCAGTATTTTACTCACAGAAGCAAAATAATAAAGAGATGTTAGTCATTATTTTTTTCAAAAGACTCTTTAAGAGCAAAACTCACCGTGCACTGGTCAAGTTGTCTCTGAAGTCCTTCAGTATCTCCCTGAACAGTCTTTTCTGTCATTAAGAAGTCTTTCACACCATCCATCCACTTCTGAATGACTTTTGAATCAGCCTGAATAAAACATAATAACGAAGAGTTGATACAATGCCATGATGAAGTATGTACGATTCGTGCACTTCAACTTCTAGCAGCATCAAAAGAATATTCTATAAGCTCCTAGCACTGCTTTGTTTTTGAAACAGATCGCCTTTGGTTTTATTTTTGGGTTGTTTTTTTTTTCTTTCCAATTTTTCTGTTTTCAAATCTAAACAAAAATTAAATTCACAGTAGTGATGCTCTTCCATCTATGCCACAGCACAGTTTAATTGACACTGCACTGCCCCAAGCTACGACATAGTAACATGGGAGCAAGTAAGGAGGTAAACAACGCTTCAAGAAATGTAGTCACCCTTCACATGAGGGACTTGGCTGAGGGGTGGGGATAGTATTTTTCTGACCGCAAGAGCTATGTACAACTGCTTCCACCACACTCATTCAAGAGACATACTGCACTCTGAAAAAGAGAGAGGGTCCTATAGGAATAGGTGTGGGGAGAAGAGGCGAGGGGCATGCCAAACATATTCGACAGGTAGAAGTTACACTGGGAAAGCCAGTTGCCATACATAAAGAAAGAGCCAAAAGGAAAATATAAGATCACACAAACCACTAAAATAATATCTGGCTCTTTGAGGCCAATAGCAGCTACTGCACTCACACATAGGGGACAAAAAATAACACAACTGCAGAATCACCTGACCTAACATTTGGCCTCATATCCCGGAGTGGGGTGGAGCAGGAGGGAGACAATAAGGTTGTTATCTCATTTCCATCTGTTGTGGTTTGGGATTA
>VWPV01030515.1:0-96624 GCA_013389885.1 Geococcyx californianus | reverse complement strand
GTTGTGGTAAGGACAAGGAGGTCACTCAGTAACTACAGTCATGGGCAAAACAGACTCAGCTTTGGGAAAATAAATGCATTTCTTTCCAATTAAAAGAACAGAATAATAGTAAAGAAGGAAAATATAATAAATAATATATTCCTCTCAACCGTCTGTTCTTCCGAGGCTCAAATTTACCCCTGTGTTTTCTAATTTCCTTCTGCCAGGTAGCACAAGGGAATGAGGAATTGGGGGTGCGGTCACTTCATTATGCTTTGTTCCTGCCATTCCTTGTTACTCGTTTTGTTCCTCTGCTTTAGTGTGAAATCCCATCCATGGGAGAATTCTTCATGAACTGCATCATAGAATCATAGAATCATAAAGTTGGAAGAGATCACTGAGATCACCGCGTCCGACTGTGTGTGTCCCCCTACTAATCAAGGTTGGTCTGTCCCGTAGGCTCCAGTTCTCTAAGAACTGGGCTCTATCGTAGGTCTTCTTCATGACATGCACTTCTCAGGAATGGTCTGCTCTAGTACAGGTGCCTTGTGGGCCACAGGTCATGCTAGAAAACCTGCTCCTTCCTGGGCTCTCCATGGGCTGCAGCTGCCATCGGGGCATACCACCTGCTGGAGCATGGTGTCCTCCACAGGCTGCAGGTGGATATCTACTCCACCATTAACTTCCATGGTCTGTCACAAGACAACCTGTGTCACTATCATCTTCTCCAAGGATTACAGAGGAATCTCTGTTCTGGTGCTTGCATCACGGCCTCTCCCTGCTTCTTCACCAACCCTGGTATCTGCACAGTTGTGTCTCTCAAGTATTTACTCTCCCATAGCAGTTGCACCGTGTTTTTTACCTTTTCTTAAATACGTTATCACAGACATGCTATCACTGTTGCTGATTAGCTCGGCTTCAGCCAGTGGCAAAGGATGGAGATGGCAGGCACCCTTGCAGCCCCTCTGCTACCAAGATCTTGCCACGTCAACTAAATACATAAGAAAAAAGAACAGATAAATCAAATTTATATCAAAGCTTTGCTCAGCAGAAGCTGCCAGGCTCACGGTGTCCTTGTTCTGCAGCCCAAGACCCCTTACACTCACTGCTTCCTGGCAGTGTAATAATTATCTCCTCAGTAATTAGCCAATTTAGAACACAGAAAGAACTACTTATCTATATTAGTTCTTGCACTAAAATACAGTGAAGGAGGAAATGAGTAGGTGAAAACTTTAGGGCTTTAAAACTTGGAAACAACAATGTTGGAACTAAGAAGAAGTGGTTTTTTACTATTAAGAATACAAACATACCACTCATGGGGTCAGTGAGAAATTGTTGAAGTCCTACACTCTTCCACAAAACACAATGACTAATGTCAAAGATGCAGTATAAATGGCTTGCAACAAATTGATTTGAAACTGAAGAATGAGACTCAAAAACATGACTTTGATGAGATGCCAAATATTTTGAGGGCTTCCAGCAGTAACTGTGCATTGAAAAGTGCATGACTGAAGGAAAATATACCAACGAAATGGCAGATATTAGTCACTATTAAAATAGGAGTCGTTATCAAGAATATAACATAGTATCACATTATGGTAACCCTTTAGATGCTTTCAAATTTTATCTCCTTTAATAATACTGTTCCTTTAGGCAATAATAATACTGAACCTTTAGGCAAACACAGGATAGCACAATTTTCAAGTTTTGATGCTTTATGACCATTTAATATATAGTCTTAATACCAAGAAATCTGTACATCTTACTTAGACAGTGCTGTTGCAGTGTTTAACCTTGTTTGCACCTTGTCTTATGAAGTAGTTTCTGTGGTGGCTTAAATCATTCTTGTAGCACATAGAAAGTGAGTTAAGCAGGCAGTCTCAGAAGTAAAACACATACACGCACTTCACATCCTAGGAAAGAGTGCTAGGAAAAGCTGTTCTCCACCTCCTTTCATTTTCCCCTAGGCTACCACTATCTTGTGGTGACTTAAAGCACCCGTAGTCTTGCAAGTGGGAAAGGGTAACACTTCACGAGCCAAAATGTCTGTCTTGATCCACATTATCTTTACATTTTCTAGGACTTTTTTCATATGCATAGGTACATGCGCATACGTTCATATATTTATATATTCATCTCACATTCTAAATGCAAAGACAATTCAGGGATTGTTTCTAACTTCAGGCATACAATGATTTCTTCTTGCAAATGGCAGTAGTAGTACTTAGACTGTATTGGTTTTATCTATCTGTAAATGGATTATGAGCTCTCAGGAAAAATAACTCTGTTAGTGGTCATATAAATTGCTTTTACTAACAAATTTTATTGAAAGAGAAACATGTAACAGGGATATTATTTTTATTTTATTATAAATAAAATCAATACTGATTGTTCTTTTTTTAATATCCATTATGCTATCAATGAAAAAAAAGTAAATACTACAAAGATATGTTATTATCTTGTGAATTTTTCTATGACAATGTATGAAAAAAAGCATGTCGTCCCTCCTGACTCATGGTTATGCAACAAGATTATCTAGGAGTGGAGACTTGGATATATGTTAAACAAGTATGTACAAATATTTTCAACTAATACAAGCTGAAATACTATAGCACTTAGGATAGTTCATAATTTAAATCCCTTCCCTCCAACGTGTTTATTGCACCACACAGTTTGGTGTCATTAGCAAAGCTGATGAGGGTGCACAGGATCCCAGTGTCCAGATCACCAATAAAGATGTTAAACAGCTCCAGTTCCAATACTGACCGCTGAAGAATGCCACTCCTTATTGGTCTCCACACAGACACAGAGCCATTGACTGTAATGGCTGTATCCAACTGTTCCCACTGAAGTTCCATATCCAAATGTTTCCCCTGAATCTTTTCAATTTAGCAATAAATATTCCTCCTTACACATTCTCTCCTCCAATTTTTTTCTTATGGCATTGGAATCCTGTACACCACCTTTTTAGTTTGCACCCAAGAATATCTTAGAATATCTTATAAAGCCAGAATATTTCTTGTTTTATTACAATTTTCCCATTTTTTTAGAAGTTAATTCCCTAAAGTAGTATGCCTGAGAAATCAGATTTTCTATCAGTAACACAAGTGAATGAAAAAAGGTAATGATATATATTTTTTAAAAATGGAATTCAACTTCTCTTTGTAAATCTTCTGGGCTTTTTAGGAAAAAAATTAATGTCAGCAACCATTGAAGAAGATAAAATAAAAGGCATTTTTATCTCCTATGAAACAATTTTTATTTTGTATTTTAAGTCAACAGAAACAGTAATTTCTCACATTCTTGTGTTTTTTTTTTTTAATATCATACGAGAATGTGTCTATCCATGCATAAGCTGTAAAATATGGTAAAAGCTGAACCACAAAAAGCTTACAGTGATGCAAAATATCAATGTTGACTTTGAAGAGCTGAAAAAAAATATTTAAAAAATCTCAATACAGAGGGATAAAAAATAACTGAATAGCAATGCAAATTTTTTCATAAAATATGACTTCTGTACCTTCAGGAAAGGGCTCAGTTTAGAATATTTCCATTTAGGAAAAATATTGGAAACATTAAAGTTAGTTTTAAAGAATCATGAGTTTAATATACTGAAACAGAAAATAGCTCAAAAATGAAAATAAATGTTATTCTAATGTCTTGAGAATTAAAGATTGCTTGGAGAAGGACAAGAAAATATGTGAAGTTTTTAGCATGAATATAGATTAATTGTCTGTTTGTATACTTTGGTGCACATAGTGAGTAAAGGATATGACACAGGTCTATTTTTTCAATAAGAGAGTAGGGAGTGATGCTAAGTTTTTTTAATAGTTCAAGAACTATGGGTTAGCCAGTCAAATCAGGAACCAGATTGGCACAAAAGGAGACATTTTCCACAAAAGAAAGAATTAAATTATGGAATTCATTTGGCACACAACATTTTGGAGATCAAAATTATAAGTGTGCCGAAAATCAATCAAAAGTTTAAGAGAAAATTCTTTGTCTCTTGCGATTGAACAGGATGACTCAAGCCCTCTATTGTTGAAACCTTTAAGAAAATGAGGAAAGTTTTAATCTTTATGTATTCTTCTGTTATATTTTTCCTTAAATATCTTCAAATGCAATTTGAAAATGAAGCATAGTTCCTGAATGATCTTTGGTTTGACCCATGAAGCAAGTTCAAAACTATTAAATACTTATTTTCATTTTTGCCCTTCAAAGGCATATCATTAAGTTTTCTCAGCATTTCTAGAAGCTGCATTTCAGTGTCCCAGAGTATCTATAAAAATCTAAAAATGCTTTATAATAATTTCAGTCTACAACTTTTTTACATTAAACATATTATCTTAGCACTATAATTTTTTACTTTGGGAAAAAAATAAACCCCCATTTCTTCACTAAGGTAATTTAAATTGAACCTTGGGAGCAAATGAATGTTTACTGTATTTTTTTTCTTACTGAAAGATGAATAAAAATGTCTTGATTTTTAGATATATCCATACATTTGTACTAGTAGTGGCTGAGTGTAGTTACTTTTAAGCTCAGAAATTGAAGGGAATTTTTTAGTTACAGCTTTTACTTGTTATTTCCTCCAGCAGAAAGCATGGCTAACTTTAAAACTCACATTATTTCTCAAATCAATTGAATTTGATGACTTTTAATAAAAAGATCCATCAGGTAAGCAAAGTGCTTGGTATTCCGTTTCAGTCCTATAATGATATTTCCTTGTCACAAACAATTTCAGGTCTCGCTCTTCATGCTGAAATACAGGACAAAATGTTGATGAGGTTTTATAATGTAGGCTCACTCAGTGTGACAGCAGTAACTCAAGGAAACAGGCATATTTGCTAAGGGGTTGAACCTTCCAGAATAATATTCACTGCAAAAAAAGTTAAATTGCAACTTGTCTTTGGCTTCCAACTCTATGCAATTTAAATGTAAGAATAAGGAACAATAAACGTGACAGTGGAAAAAAAGGTTTCAGTATTATTTAGTTTACAATTTTTATTTTCTATCTCACTGCCTTGTCTTGTAAATGCAGTACTGGAATACCTCAGAAGTCAGTCATACACAGGAGACTAAAAAGCAGTGGAAAATCCAGGAAAAATCACTTTATCTTGTATATGGAACCAACATTACTCTGTCCTGAAGTTAATACCTGTTTGGAGACTTTTAAAGTTCCTGAGATCTTGAGTATGCAAAATGAGCTTTCCAGTTTGCAAAAGTCAATATTTCAATTAAAGTGCAAAATGCCTTTCAAAGAAATCTACTGTGACCAATTACTTAGGTTAAAACTTTAAGTCTCTTACCTATTTCTTCCTGTTAAGGGAATGTAGAGACAGAAATTACACGTTAACTGAATTCACTGTAAGGAATAAACCCTTCCATGGATACAAAAAATCTACTGATATAATTAGTTCATTTACAGTTGTATTTGTTACACTATTGCATTTGTGTCCTAAAATGCTATCAGAGACAATAAAAAGAAAAGAAAGAAAAGAAAACCAACCAAAAGTCATGTTTCCAACAGCTAAACTTTCTAAGTAACACTTTAAGAAAATCAAATCAGGAACAGCTGATTTTAAATACAATGAGGAAATGAATTGCCAATTAGACTTTGTCAAATGAGTATAAGCTATGTAAATGATAAACTTAAATACAATGCTCATATATATACGTATCCCTCTTTTTCCCATATATTGATATATATCTGGGTCTGGCAAATTTGTTAGTTACATCTTCAGGAGGGAATTACAGAAACTTATACACGTAGATTAGTAATGTATTCGTAAGAATACCTTTTCTTTTTAGCGTTGAGCACTGCCATTGTTTCAGTAACTACAAAAACAGACAGTGTAGCATTTTGGAAGGATCTGGTGCACTGTATAAACAAATCAAAGTGGAAGGAAATCTTCACAGGTATGCCAAATGGCAGCAATATGAACCTTCTTTCTCACCCTCTGGAGCAAAACTCACAGGGCGTTGTCTTTGCTTATCCAGAAAACACGTGTAAATCCATAGAAGAGAAAACCAAACTGTCAGGGCACCCTAAAACTCTGAATATCTTGGTTTTTAAATGTTTTCAATTATGGCTAAATGTAAAAGGATGGAAAAAATTATTATTATTTCCAGCAATTGATCTAAAATACTTGAGAAAAGTGAGAAATCCTTCCTTGATGATCTATCATTCATAAGGTAGCAGAACTGGACTATTAAACACTGATGTTGGCCAGTGGGGTGGGAGGCAGTAGAAGAGTGTCTAGAAGCTATTTGTTGGACTCTGAAGACTGTACTTCATTATGAAAGCTTTCCTGCTTGTAACAGATTGAGCCTCCTGGTTAATGTCAGCTGTATTTCGCTCTACAAGCAGACAACAATAAGGGCAAGTGCACAAGCATTTTGAGAAAAAAAATCCTTCATGTAACCTCAGTTCTAGGGATCTGTAGATTGAACTAATAAGCAACTCAAAATTATGTCCCGTTTATAGATAAAGTTACTGATCTTTTCTCTTGAAAATCCTGCCCAGGGGAGACAAGTTAGAACTGAACTGATTCTTTCTACAGTTCACTCACTGACAGGGAAAGGACAAGCTCATATCACCAGCTCTTCAAACTGTCAGGAAAAAAAATCATAGAATATCTGCAATAAGGCTATAGATTTGGATCTGGCTTTGGTTCTGTAGAAAATCTTGAAGTTCTAGATGTTTTCTTAAACATTTTATAATCATTTCCATAATTATATGTTCAGCCATGACTTAGAGATAAAACCATAACAAGTCAGCAGTAATGGCTGGTAAACTAATCCTGTTTGCAAATCCACTTATTTGTTTCTGTCCTCAGTACTACACTAGCAGTAAAATGGTTTAAATCATCTGGAAACACTAATTTATTCCTAATAACAGCTGTAAAATATCTTCATAAGTATTGCCAAGTATTAGGAACGATGAGTCATTACTGAAAATAATTTTGTGTGACCTACGGTTACAACTTTTAATTAAAGTCTCTCTGCATTAACAACATTATCTTGTACCATGTCTCTCCCAATATATTATTTTAATGACTTGTATGAATCATGTTATGTAAATTTATTAGAGATAAAACTAATAAAGACCAGTGAAATCAAAACTAGTTTCCTCAGCTGACTTTCTCCTCTCTACCAGGTCCAGAGTCAGCTTTATTGACCTTCTTAATTCATGTCTCTTTTTGTCTGTCGTGTCTGATAAGTTACATTCCGTCATAAAATATCTATTCAACTTTGTATATTATGTCTTGAAACTTTGGTATTTCTTAGTACTATTCTATATCAGGTTTCTCTGTATTTTATCAGCTACCTATTATAGAATCATACAATGGCTTGAGTTGGAAAGGACCTTAAAGATCACTTAGTTCCAGTTCCCCTGCCATGGGCAGGTGTACCTTCCACTAGATCAGGTTGCTCAGAGCCTCATCCAACCTGGCCCTAAACCACTCCAGGCAGTAACAGTGGAAAGCTCAATCAACTTTTTCTACAAGGGAACCATTTATCGATATTATCTTCAAAAAAAATGATTAAGTTTGCCTCAATAATATACTGTTGACAACTGATCAGTTACAAACCTAATAGCATCTTTAATCTAAGCAATAATATTTTAAGTTTATAAAACGGGTAATAATTGCAATCCAAAAGCAATTGTAATTATTTTTCCTGCAGGAAAAGCTCAGCAATACATTTTTTTATATATATTTAATAGCGTATTTCCAGCTGTTTACAGTGAAAGATGTTATTGACAATCCCATTCATCATGTGTGTGCACAGCATATTAATCTTTTTGCACAATACATATTATAAAAATTTCTGAGCTGGTGCGATCTGGCAGGTCTCTGCTGATTTCAGCCAATATTGCACACATTATTTTCACCCAGCTCTATAACTTAATATTTTGTTAAAATGCTATTTAAAAAAAAAAAAAAAAGACATGTACTTGGTTATTTCCTTCAGTGTGTTTACAATAATTTGGAGGGTTTTCTCTGTTACTGAACTGATTCTTTCTTGAAATAATTTTGGGTTCAGTTTTAGGATTTTTTAATTTGAAAGATACTTCAAAAATTAATTTCAGCTATCTAGATACGTTTTCAAGGGTAGGTCAGTTTGCTTTTGAGGATATAAAGAGCTGAAGTTTAGGAGTTTTTCCCACTAGTAACTATTTTTTGTTGGTGTAGATTCCATGTCTTTGCCGGGCTAAGCAAATGCTACTTCAAAAACATAAAAGAACACTCTGTTTGCCTAGAAGGTTGCTTGTTCCCCACTCCAGCAGTAGTTTCTATTAGATGAATTGATATTTGTCTCACAAGCATTGTTCATATCCTTAACCAACCACAGCTAGAGTAATATCATGACAAGAGCAGAGGCTGTTACAAAACAAAACATCTTAAGCCTTACAAAAGACTCAGGCATCGATTGCATGCAGTGAGAAATCTTTGTTATCAGGTGCTTTCAACCTGTTTGAACCACTGCTTCTGCTATTTAAACTCCTACAAAGCATCTGTTAGTAGAAGTCACTTAAATTCCTGTCTCTTCTGATTTTATATCATGCCCAGTCTCCACTTGTCATCTCTTAGAAAACTAAAACTTTTCATGTAATGCCTGGATAACAGAAGAATAAAAACGTCAATATCTGTGACAAGAATTTTCAACAATGATTGTTTGGTTTAGATGTTGCATGCTCTGGAGTCACAGACTGCCATGGGGCCCAAGGAAACTTTAGATTACGAGAAAGTAGCAGGCAGCTACCTTGCCTGGCAATATTCAGGGCTTTCAACCCAAGGTCACCAAGAATTGAGGTAGCAGGTCTACGATATGCTTTGTGTTATTTCATAGAGAATTATTTATTTTTTTAATATCCTTGGTTACCAGATCTATGCTAAATTAGATATGATACAGCTTGAAGTTAATATAAACATGAATTGAAAAAGTACTTGAGTGATTTGGCCACTGCAAAACCCTGGAGTCAGTGGAGGTATGTTGATCTAACCAAAACCTTTTATTCTCGCTTGTTCACAGTCTCCTAAAACAAACACAAACAAAATCCCAAAGCTCTTTACCCTGAAATCTGTGCTGAACAATTACCCTCACATAGGGTATTAGCTGATACATTTCACAGTTGGAGTCCTAAGACAATTGCTGAAGAGGATGTTTAAAGCTCCATAAATAAAAAATGAATGACTAAGGAAGCAAGCACAAAACCTTCTTTACTCGGATTATCTATACTCCATAAAACTCAGAACAATCATCAGTTATCAATGCTTTAGGTAGTGGTAAGCATGCAAATGGAGCTCAAAAAATAAACAAAACTATTGAAATTTCACATGAAGTAAGAATTTAAGTAAATCAAGACAGGAAAAAAATATTTGCAAAGGGAACACACACAAATATGTAGGCTCCTAACACATCTGAGCATTGCTCAGACTCAGAATAAGACTCAGAATTACAGGCATTAATTCTCATCAAAAAGGTTTAAAGCATTATATTCATTGTAACTTGCAACTTAGCCATCTACTGTAAAAAGGACTTTAAAGAAAATTTAGAATAATCTCAAATTGTAGCTGATGAAGTTTAATAATACACTAAACTTTTAAAAAATAATGTTTCTCAAGAGAAATAAAGACTCAGCAATTCAAGAAGACGTGCTGCACCAAAAAAACGCTCAGCTTTCTTTCCAAGAGGAAAATATTAAACACAAGGGATTTGAAAGAACCAGGTTGAGAATGAGTGAGAGGGGAGGATCCATTCTGACTACTTCTGAACACAGATAAACTTGGAAACACTGTCAAATACCTTCTTTCAGACTACTTTATCACATTTGCAAAGGCAAAAAAAAAAAAAGTGCAATAGCAGTGGTAAGTTCACATCATCAAAAACATTCAAGGGCTTCAACCATGCAGTAGAAACTTCTGAAGCTAAAGAAATGGCACAAGGAATGTAAAAATGTGATTTCAGATCACTTTAAGTTCATGTACTGCCTGCAGCTAGATGAGCACAAACCAGATCTGTAGCTTGCTAGTATATCTCACTCGGAGTTACTTGTCTTGTAATCCTCCCTGGACCCCAGTGAGCCTCATGAAGCAATGCAAGAGAGAAAATAAATTCACTCTGTTGAGAGATCTAAACAATGTGAAAGATTTGTGAGAAACTTAACACAAATGAAATGAGTAGACAGAGCACAAACATCAATTTACTGAGATGCTGAAGGTGACTTTACTCTCCATCCCTCCTACAAGGTCCTAGTGTCAAGCAGGTTTCTGTCGCACCTGTACAGCCACCTTTGAAGTCAGACAGATCCTAACTTGATGGGTTCAGGACCATCATCAACATATAACTTAAGATTATAGTGTAAAAACATGACTGAGTTGAGAGTGACTCCTTCAAGATCAAATCAAGTGACACAGTCAGTTCCTGCCATCAGGGATTTAATAGCAGGCCTGTAATTCAAGCCCCAGTCTGACGGCTTGTATAGAGATATAAAATCATGACATATCCTACTTGTGGTTTACAGTGCTAGACTAAGAAAAAATATGTTGATATCATCATAGATTTAGTGTCCTGGCACAGCTACATGTGCAAGTACCTGCAAACATAAGCAATTTGGGAAATATATTTGCCAGCCAAATTATAAATAATGGCTTGACTGTATTATTTCTCTAAACTCTTACATTCACAACAACGTGAAATGAAATAAGTTTTCTTTGCCATATTTCATACTAGGAAATCTAAGATCTAAAGATGATACTTTATCTACTGAGAATAGAGTAATTATTTAGTGGTAAATCAATAATGACTTTTCAGAAAACACAGTTCTGTGTATGAATAACTAGAGAGAGAATGCAAATGCCCTTCCTGTGAACTTGATAAGTTTGGTTTTACATTCAGTTATGGTGCCTGAATACCCATGTGAGGGCACCTGGACTGTACGTTGATTTATTAGCTCTTTCCATTTCTGTTCTGTACTTCGAACAGTCCTGCAGATGATCAGTTTATTGTCCTTGTAGCTCACAGAGTAGCTCTATGTTTAACACTTGAGTTATTTTTCCGAGGAAAAGACCACATTTCTGGAGCTAAGGTCAATAGCTTTTACCTTTTCTTATTTCGATCTATTATATCAGACTGTATTGTGCACACTCAAGGACATCTCTCTGTTATCTGTGAGGAAGAACATTTTCACAAAATGTTTGAGAAGAAATATCAGTGTAAAGGAACTATAAGGTTTCCATTCAATGAAAGGGAATAATGAAAAAACACCCCACAATGTAGAATTTTGTTTTGCCAATAAGAATATCACAAGGAAATTAACTTTCAGAGTACCTGGATCCAAACAGTGATATCATGAGCAGAGGATCTGAATTTTGCCACAACACTATCTCTGAACCTTGGTTTACAAGCAATACGAGTCAACAGAAGACAGCAAAAATTGGAGGGTAGGCATGATCATTTTTCAAGTGTAGCACAAAGTACTTAGCCGTGCAAAGGTTTATCCTACATATTTGTAATATAACCTCAGGGCTGGTAACTTACATTTCAAGAAACATGGAAAGTGTTAGTTTTAAGTATATAGAGAAGGAGTAATATATAAAGTAAAAAACCAAAGACTGGAAATGAGGCTGTGAGGTGGCATAGCATCTTCCCCTGTGATATACGTACAGACGCTATGGAACCTCTTCTGGAAAACTACCGAGTGACTTCAGAAAAGGGTGGACCAAGTGTACAGAGGAGTGAAAAAGAAAAAAAAAGGCAAAAGGGAAAACCTTTTCTTTTTTTGTCTGAAGAACATGTTGTCTTAGCCTGCAATAGTGAAAAACCTCCATTAACTTTTTTTTTGGTTGCTATAATTTATGCTCTTTGGCATAGCCAAAACAATCTCAAAGCTCCTGTTATAGTCTTATATGTTTATATATTGCTCAGCCTACAGTTTCTGATTAAGGTGTCTGAAACAACGAACTAAGAGCAACTTTCAATTTTAACTAACCTTCCCAAGGTTATGAAGTAACACATCTTCAGTAAGAATTAAAACCAAAATGAATATAAAAGACAAATTAAAATATTTTTGCTACATAATTTGAATGAATAATGTTGACCTTTTTTAGATTGTCAAGTGCACCATTTAATATAATTCAGGTTTTTTTCTCCAGTCATTTTGAAGCTTCATATTTTCATACAGTATCATTTGCAGAAACGAATAATTATTCCATACAATTGTGGGTTTTTTTTTCTAAAAGCTTCTTTTTAAAATGTTCCATAAGATCACAATTTCTAAAGCTAAGTCCTCCTAAGAGCTGTCAAGAGATGAGGTTTTCAACATGATATTATAAAGAAAATAAATGTATCCAAACCAGTGAAAACAATTCTCACATTCAAAAGTTTTTTAAATAAAAACTTATTTTAAACAGAAACATATCCTATACAAAAACCCACGAGCTTAAAGTTTCCATAGATTATGCTTGAAACTTGAATAATTTATTTTACTTAAATGATCTCTGAAATTCTTATCAGTTATTCACAAGATATAAAAAAAAGAACACCCAAGATAATTTTATTTATTATTGGGGGTTTTTTTTGTAATATATAATGTATAATGTATAACTGAAGGGTAATTTGCCCTGGTAATCAACACTTAAAAGAGGGTTCCATGCTTCGTCACAGCAAGCCTCAGTCTGCCAGTCCCCAGACAGGCACATCTTGCTCTCAGAGATATCCTTTAATACAGAATAAACCAGGAAACATAATAGCCATCTCTAATATACATACAAGACAACGAGCTTTCAATTTCCCCAATGCTCACTTCAGAGCCCTTTAAAATACTCTTTCAGCCAAAGTGGAAGAGAAACCAGGGATGGATAACACTGAAACTACAAACACCCATGAGAAGTGACCATAGAATCGAGCCTGTAATTCTCCAGTTAATGATAACAAGCACTGATCTTCAATCAGCTGAGCCTTCTCACCCCAGTCTACCTCACACTGGTGGATCAAACATGATAACCACCTGTCATTACTGAACAACCCTCTTTTAGTAAAATCAGACCCATATCATTTAATTCTGAAAGCAGTAAACTTCAGTTCAGCGTGCAGTAAACACTCATCAGCAAACACATCCAAACTCACTTTTAAGGTTACCAAGAAACAAAAAGGAAACAGTACTGCAGTTAAATTTAACCTTTTACAGATGAACACCTTACTACCAAGTAACTTAAGAGTGGCTCACTGAGGTCATCCTCCTCCACAGGGCATCCAGCATTGAGAGTGATCAGAGGTTCTGCAGGAGCAGAATCAGTCTCCCATTGAGATCAATGGTAGCTCTGTCATTGACTTTACATCACGTCAGAAAGATGCTCTCACTAGAGAACCATGGTGTCCACAGTTTAGGGAAGCCATCCGGATAAACTGTATATACAAAAGTATTTGACATGTTTTCACAAATGCAAGTAATATAGTTTGATGAATATTCAAAGCATATATTTTTAATATTTTATCATCTATCAAACACAGCAAAGCCCAGGAATTCAAACCTAAACCCACAAATAAAAGAGAATTAAAATCAGCCTTCACAGTGGACATTCAGCTATTTGCTTAGCTCTTTACTGAGATCGTATCTTTAGGAAACATAGCCAGCTAGAATATAAATTAAGATAACTATGTTAGCTGTAGCTTTCCTATTGAAAATGACGGTTGCTACTTAATTTCAGGAGCTGTCCAAAGAACCATTTCTCTGTGGAAGTGTCTGGCTGTTAAAAAGAATAAAATATCAGCTTAAGTCATAAACAAGAATTATAAAAAGACATGAGATAGATCTAAATAAAATCAAATATACGTATGTGGATTTAAGGATTTCCAAACAATCTCATTCTACGTTTGTTTTCGGTGCCTAAATAGAGGTGACAATTAACTAATAAATATATCGAAATAGAACTTAAATAAGAAAGCTGCCACGTATAAGGGATGCCTTGTGTCAGGCTTTGTCCATGTCACTTGTTGTGGTCAGTTGTTGAGCTGTAAAATGACAAATTCTATAAAACATAAATGATCTTGAAAAAAATGTCTCTTATCTAGCACCCTGAAAGGATGCTGCTGCAGACAGAGAAAAAAATCTGGCCCAAGTACATATATTGATATCATAGATCAGGCACGAATCTCTGACAAAAGCATCAACTTAGATTAAAAATGTCTTTGAAACATAACTGATGGTTCCTTCATCAGCTGTTAGGAAAATAAAAAACATTAAAGGAAAAATAGCCAATTAAAAATATCTACAAATAATATGACACTTTAATTATGTGCAGAAACATAACTAATCATTAAGATAGGCAGCTGACATGGTCCCAATGGGGTAGCATAGATGCTTCTCCTAAGCTTAGTAATTAGTGCCTGCTTATTGCAGTGACAGGTAGACTAGAAATCCTGATAGATGACTCTCTTTGGATGTCTTCTGAGACCAATTTTAATTGTGTCACAGAATTGAAACTCATGGCTCATTTTTAAACCTTTTGAAGCAAGACAATTAAGAAAAGCACGTTTAAGATGAGAATGCTGTATAGCTGCCACCGTGAACATATATTAGGATGAGTGTACAGAGACATACCTATACACACACACAAAATTGAAGTAATTAATAAAAATGCATTTAATCAAACATGAAAAAATATTCCCATGTACAGCTTAAATCTATTGGGTCTAAGTACAGTTTTAGTGTAGAAAGCTATCACTGTCAAAATCAGGTTGCTTTTCATATAGATTTTGTTCAAGGTTTTCTAGTGTGCTTGACCTCAGTTATAGTTTCTTTTGAAATATCTAGCCATTTTCTCAATTAGAGCCAATAGCTAATGATGTGCATGTGAACACAATATTATTTTTTATAAAAAGTTAATTTCTATGTTAATAGATAATATTTTTTTCCCAGAAAATCTCAACATCTATTCTAATATAAAACAATTGATTGCATTTAAAAACGTTTTTGTATACATGATGATTTACATCACAGTTTAAGAATAAATCTCTCTCTGAATGAGAAAACAGCACCTATTCAGAAATATTCCTTCTTGGTTTGCTTGACTCTCTTTTCTAGAAGATAATCAGTTAGTCACACTGTATATAGATAATTTCATGTTAGTTAGAGAAAAAACTCCCCTCCCCCAGTTCTTATTTTCTTTTCTTGGTATTAAACCAAATAATTTTCAATGAGTTTCCATAATTTTTATTGGTTACTCCTTTCTGATATATGCAATTTTTACAATATTGTTGCTTTTGTGATGCTTTTTACAAAGATTATTGTGTCTACATACTGATGATCCACTTATGCAAAACTATCACAAAGTTATTATTCATGCTAGAACAAGTCCATCGTATAATGTAGTTTCTTCGTCTTGTTTTTCTCTTCATCTAGACATTTTATAATATTAATATTCATATTTTTGTTCTGAAATAAAAGAAAGTTAATGCATTCAGCATTTGCTTATTTTGTGGGTTGGGAGATCATGTCAGTTCTTTTGTACTATGTGACAGTTCCCTTTCCCTCTTTTATCTTTAATTTAAAGTCCACTTAACAAGACATGACAATTTTGCAAGCCTGAGGTCAGTGACCCTTCTTAATGCAGTTCTTATCCAGTGCTCCAGAAACTGGGTCTCAAGGTTGTCATTGAATCACATGTCTATATTTTTCCTAACTTAATTTTAATTTCAGATATTAAAACTATATCTAGTTTTCAAAATTAAAATAATTTCAATATTTGACTCCCTGAGAACCTGGATATTCTCCTCTGATGGTACTTTCATGGATTATCTTTAAGAATCCTCATCTGCAGATGTGACTAAAGTCCCTACTGCTACATTGACTGATTTCATTATGCAACTGGAAAGGTATGTTTGTGTATTTAAGAGATAAAATACATTGCAGCAGGATATCCCAAAACAGTTAGGAAATGGAGAACAAAATATTTTGTCTAGAAGCTATTATTTGTAAACTTCATTTGTAAACATTATAGCTGCGATTGAAATACTGGTGCTTGTTTTGTCTTTCTTCCTTAAATAAATATCTCTCTCCTGGAAGAATGCATGACAATGACAATTAGGTTGAAGAAATAAAATTTTCTTAGCCCACGCCAGCTCTACAAATGTGAAACAGCGGAATTGTGGAAGATAATGCTATAGTCACAGAGAAAAACACTCAAACGTGATTCAGATCTCCATTGTGTTCCTTATGTCAAGGTCCTCCTCAAGTGAGCATGACAAATTGCTCTTTCAAAATATCCCTCTAAAATAAAAGCTGAAAACAGGAAGTCTTGTAAGAGCTTTAAAATAAAAATAATACTCAGTTGTTCTCAAAGTTGACCATATAAAGCCTAAGTAAATCAGAACTGAAATTAAAACTAACAAACCTTGTGGAGTCTGAATTCTTCCTTTCAGTGACTGTGTGAAGGAAGGATGAAGAATAAGCTTAACTGTAACAATTATTTGAATTTCACCTAAAAAGTGATCACACAAAATAAATGATTTAAACATTTTGTATTATAACACCTAAGTACAGATCAGAATGAAGGTCTTTTGGTTTCCTAAGTGCAAATGACAGCTGCGTGACATCTATAGCCATCAATCAGAACACAGTCCTGACGAGGTTCTCCAGAGCATCCCACTGCAGTTCTTATGTACTATATTTAGATAATACATATGCATATATTTATGCATATAAATATTTATTTTATGTATTATATTTAGCAAGAGCTAACACTGAGGCAAAATTACCACATAAGATGGTAGCAGCAATGCTGGCAGGAAATGTTCCTGCTTGTGTCCAGACACTAAAATAAAATAAAATAAAATAAAATAAAATAAAATAAAATAAAATTTAAAAAATCTCCAGTGATCAGATTAGGGAAGAGTTTGGTCAGCAGTTCTGCAGATAATGCAGAAATTAACACGTTTAGTTTAGTGTGTGGAACAATGTTTTCAATAAAAGCAGAAACAGAGGTATGTGCAGCTTGCCATCTTTGTGGCTAGAATCCCTTTCCCTATTATGTGGCTGCACTTTACTTGGGAAAAAGATCCAGAACCATACAATTAGACAGAGACAATTCTCTCCTTGATCACATACAGTTTAAAGCAGCCTTAACTTTAATTAAATAATGAACCCCAACAACAACAAAATATTCAAGCGTTCAAAAATAAAAAGCAGGACAGAGAAATCCAGCTGGGGAAATGACTCTGGCAGAGTATCAAAACTACAGCCAGTAATGGAGTGTGACATTGGGTATCTACCTACAGGGCTTTAGTTGTATAATGCTCAGTTTTTAAGGATCAGTATTCTTGCTGAAAAATGCATTTAAAAGTTGTTATTAATAGTTATAAAAATATAGTTAACATTAATCATGCCACAATTTATTTTAGAAGTAGGGATGATTGTATGCAATTTTTTAATGTTTGACTTCTGAAGTGGATGTGCTGATAGGAAGCTTTTTGTAGCTTACATATTTAAATTACTTTAGTAGAATATTTGATGGAGATTTTCTGTCTGTCTATCATTAGGCATATCTTGGATAAATGCTATAATGGAACTCTATACTATTCATAT
The DNA here is from genome assembly GCA_013389885.1 of Geococcyx californianus. Lineage (NCBI taxonomy): Eukaryota > Metazoa > Chordata > Aves > Cuculiformes > Neomorphidae > Geococcyx > Geococcyx californianus. The sequence continues at coordinate 79,055 of VWPV01030515.1, read as the reverse complement.
CTGCAGACCACTAAAAAACAGGGGTTAACCTTTCTTGCCTTTATCCTCGGCAGAATAACTATTAAGTCTATTCATGACATGCCAACAGCAAGAGATCTGTTAGATATTGAAGCCTGAAATAGTCCTACAGTTCATTTTAAGCAGTTTGAAGTTGCAAAGGATAAGAAGTTTTACTAATGATATAAGGAATGTAGCAAGACTAACACCTGACTAGTTCAAACACCTCCTCAGAAAAGCAGATAGCTCTGCAGCATAAACCTAAATAAAAACACAGATAAACTCTTAATTTGACTTCAGCTTCACGTGCTCTTATTAATTTTAAAAGGATCTATCTAAAAAAATAAAAAACATCTAACTAATTTAGTGTGATAAATGTGTAAACAGCTAATGATGGCACATGGTCCAGCAATATCTATTAAAACCTTTTTTATTCCAATCCATGAGGTTTCCTTTCCTTTTCCAATTCTTCTCCCAATTCCACTGAGTGAGAAGTGGTGAGAGAGTAGCTGCATATTTTTTATCTACTGGTTAAGAGCCAAATTATGACTCATCTGAGATAATATATTTAGGAAAGTTTTAAAAATGCTCTGCGGAAGTTATCAGAGGAAGGATTAGAAAAAACATAGAACAACCTCACAGACAGTAAAGTCAGAATAGAATTAAGGGGAGGAAGTGCTCCAGGTGTTAGAGCCCATGCAGAAGATCATAGACACAGATTATCCACCGTGCAACCTATGGAGGATCCTGTGCCAGAGCAGGCGATCGTGTGCTGAGGGCAGTGGCAGCCCATGGGGAGCCCACGAAGGAGCAAATTTTCTGTTAGGTGTAGTGGCCCAGGGGGGACCCAAACTGAAACAGATCGTTTCTAAGGGATTCCACACCACGGAAAGTACTCATGGTGGAGCAGTTCTTGAAGATTTGTAGCCTGTGGGATAGACTGGCTTTGGAGCATTTCATAAAGGTTTGTGTACCGTGGGTGGGACACTAGTTCAGTCTCTTTTGCCTGTGACAGAAATTGAGTGATCTCCCTGTCCTTATCTCGACCTATGAGCATTTCATTTTATTTTCTCCCACTGTTGATTTGATCAGGAAGACCGAAAGAGTGGCTTGATGAGCACCTGACAGCCAGCCAAGTTCAATACACTACAACTGCTAACTCAGTATAGAAAAGAATGTTTGATTTTTTGGCTTGAAGTTTTAATCTAAATCATTTAATTTTAGGGTCAGGTAGTGTACCTTAATGAAACTGTTTATACATGACAATTTATGTGATGTCTGCCAGATACATTTTGAAGGAATATTAAACTGATCCTACAAACAATACTTTAATATAGTTTCTGAGAACAATTGTTTTCTCTTTTATTTATTGTGAGCTATTGAACTACAGCTGTTCTTGTTGAGTATTATCAATCACGTCACCCTGTGTCATCACCTGTGAACAGTTCGACATCTTATGTCAGGGCATGAAAACATCTTGGCATGAGAGGTTTGGAAAGGAAAGGTTTTATCCATCTATATCACCCCAAAATCAAGAGATAAAGTGATAGTTTACAGACTAAAAGTAATAGCTTTGAAATGTCTTTTTGTAAAATCTATTCCCTGTAGCCATGGGATGTTTCACTCTCTGCTGCTCTGTGTTTTGTTGCAACATGTGTCACCTCAGAAAAGCACATTCATTTTGAACCCCTAAAAAGAGACTTCTATAAGCACTCCAAAATCGATGAGCCACTACCTACCTGAGCAATAATATTTTCAGAGTGTTTTCGATTTTTTTCTTATTTAGGTGAAATGTCTTGAAAAGGTAATGTGATTCCTATCACACTGAAGCACTTCTTACCCTGTTCCTTTGAATCATAGGATACAGCTGCTCAGTCGGGAAGGACTTCTTTTCTAGCAGTACTATTTGACTTGCTGGCAAGCTCCTTTAACAATTTGTGTTAGCAGCTCTGGAGCTGCTTTTGGTCAGTCATTTGCTCACGCAGCTGATAGCACTTCTGTCTCTCTACCCTCAAGGAAATATTATTTTTTGGAACTGTTTTTTTATCATTCATTCTTATTTCCTAGAAGACAAAAACATTCAATGTGGCTGTTACACTGCTTGAATAAGTGATTTTAAAATAGCTCTAAAAAATCCAAATATTTCGTCGGCTACCAGTAGATACTTCACTTTTTCTTAATTCAGGCTACAGAAAAGTTTTAAAGTGATTGAGTAGTAGCTAAATGGATTAGTCTTGAGTTCAATGTACTGAACTGTGGATTGACTTAACTGCATATGCAGAACAATTTACGGTATATAGTACACTGCATAGATCTGCTTCATTGACAACAGAACTTTTTTTGCATTAGATTTTTATGTTAAACTTATGGTTTCTTTTGACATATAATTGTGCTTTTGCGTCTGTTCAACATGCCTGCAAAAGATTTTTCTTTAGAGTTATCTGTAGAAACATGTATGCAATAGTAATCGAGGAAGGCTCCAGAATCATAAGAATTCAAAGCAGCCTAAACCCTTTTACTGATCTGATTTGTGTAACCAAAGTCTGTTTGTATCAGATGGGTTTATATATATATGTATTGTTTATATACATGTATTATTCTGACGAATTGGCTAATCCTGGAAGCCATTGTTCATCCTGGAGATAAGAAGGCTCAGAGGATCTTGATATTATATATAAATATCTGAAGATACAGTGTCATGGTTTAAACCCAGTGGGCAGATAGTGACTGCATAATCACACAGGTGGTTGTTTTGTTTTGGGGTTTTTTTGGTTTTACATTGGAAATCTTACATAATGATCATAGAGTTGCAATCTCTGATAGGCTCTAAAGCTACCATAGTAAGAATGGATGTATTTATTCTGGATTAGAGTTATTTCTTCCGAGCAGAATAAGATGATAAGAATCTCCATTATATTTACTGGCTTTGGAGAGGGATGAGTTGTATTATCAAAAAGAGTAAGAAGGTCTGGTACATCCCTCTCTTTAAATTTAGAGAAAAGGTTTAGAAAAACTTGTCTGATCAAATTTAATCTCTTCAGTTACATGAATTTATTGGTCAGGATTATAACTGAATACTTAATATAATATCTGAGCATCTCAGACACAAGTCTTTCAGTAAATTATTTTCAAAAGATATGCTGGAAAAATTCTGTTCTGTGTTTCACTGGAATTTTCCTGCTTTAGAAGATGACCAAATTATGTAAAATTGCAATCAGTTAAGCACTATTATTGGCAACTCTCACAAACATTAGTCTGTAAATACCAGCACTGATATTAAAATTATTTCATTTAGAGACAAGTTGTGATTATTATTTTATTATTTTTCCAGATCTTCAGAAGAAAAATAACAGAATTTAACTAGATAATGCACATTCTTAGATATTCAGTGCACTGCTTGTGAGGGTGCCCCAGAACTGTACCAACACCACCCAGTTCTCTATCACTCTTAGTTTACAAATGTTTTCTGAAATCACCGTGTGGTAATATTATGCTCAAAATATTGTGATGGATAATCATAGACATGCACTAGACATAAATGAAGACCAGAATGTATTACTAGTCTAATAAAAAGTTTTATTGGCATAACCAAAATACAAAAAAAATATTATTAGGTCAAGTATACTTGTACTAATTCTCACAGAATAAATTAATTAGTATGTATCTCCCTAACAATGTTACCATTAAAAGTTGTTATAGAGAAAAAGATGTTTTACTGTACACTCCCCTTTTCCTCTGGTTTTACGTTTACCCTTCCACTGTTCCTTCGAGTCCTAAGGCTGATCAAGGGCTTCCAGTTTGGGGTGGTGAGGAAGTATTACAGTGCACTGTCACCAGCCTGAAGCCTTGACAGGGAAAAGTATGGTGGTTAACGGTGAGTGTTTCTCCTTCTATTTGCCAAGATTAGCATGATGTTCTTATTTCTTTCTCATCAACCTGAGACCCACTTAGGGTCCTGTTTTTTCTGAAGTGCTTCATTTGCTGTCTGCACTGGACCATAACTCATTTTACTTTTGACTTTGTTAGGCATCATGTGTTGAACGCAAGGAAGATACTGGTTATTTGTCTTTCATGATACCCCTAAAACTGTAATTTTTTTATGAATTTGTGTTTGCATCTATAATTCACTATTGGGAAATTGCTGACAGCCTTGGCACTTCTGGTGTCATTTAACGACTGTCCTCAACTATGTTGCACTGTCTTTCTGGGGCCGAAGTTCATTCTACTTATAGTAAGTACATGTTACTCTTATCATTGTGGAAATTATTTGTAGTGGGCATTACAAAACAAAATACCAGTTTAAGAAAACAAACCTAATTAGATTAGGTGTTTAAAGAGAGATAGGATGAGGCACTTAGTGACATGGTATAGTTGACAAGTAGGAGTAGATGTGGCTGTTGGGTCATAGGTTGGACACAATGATCTCAAGGTCTTTTCCAACCTCATGATACTGTGATACTGTGATACTGTAAAAGCCACATGGTCAACAGACAGCTGCTGAAGCTAAACAAGCTACAATAAGCTGAGGCCAAGAAGTCCAGAAACGTTCTGAGATCCTGTACCATGAGGTCAATATACAGCCTGAGGATTTTATTAATAGTAGAAAAAAAAATTACTTACCAGGTTATATTATCTCAGGATTCTTTTCTAGAAAATAGTACTTTCTTTTTATTTCTGAAACAATTCTTCAGAAATAATTGCACTAAGGTAGTTTTTCTTTAAGTTAATAAAAAAATCTAATTGCTTCAAGCATCAAGCCATATATTTGATTCTGAGCTGTATTCTAAAATCCGTGACATGGACACATTGAATTTCACCCTTTGTACACCTTTGATTCAAAATTTTTATGACAATATTAAAATTTTATAGATGAGTTTCATACCTGTCAGTTTTAATCTGTCTGATACTTATATTGATACAAAGATAGGAGGAGAACATAAAGTTAAACCATCTGCTTTCAGAAAACAAATTTTCACCTCTTCAAATTAATATCATTTATGCCAGATTTTCTCCTTAGTGCTTAGTCAGCAGAAGTTTCTAAAAATGCAGTTTATCAAAATTCATGATTAAATTAATATAATAGAAGAAAGTCAACATTAGGCTTTCTTCTAATGGCAGTAAAATTACATGACAGTCTGGAAAAGATTATCTCAATTACTGTCAAAGGAAAAATTATAATATCCAAATTTCTATTAATTTACAAAGCTGCTAATGAAAATATATTTTATCATTCCAAAAACTTCCACGGATTTTTCACATGCTCGTGTATGTTCCAATTACCCATTCAGATTCTCTGGAGCTGTCAGGCTATCTTAAGCCTCTGAGATGATATAGAACACATGTAGTACTTAACCATAGCCCGGGTAAGGTTTATTTTCCAGCTTTTATTCGCATGTGCATGTCATAAGCTAGAAGGCTGACTAAAAGGTTTGTCACTTGTGACTGATGTAGCCATTCTCAGCTTATGCTGATAAAACCTTTATTCAGTTTTGCACTATCATACATTTTCTCTTACCATGTATAAAATAAATGTATCTGTTTGAACTGCTGTCACTTCTTTTAGAGTAAGACAATATTTTTCTGCTTCAGTTTTCCATGAAAAGACAGTAAGAACAGTCTAGGTAAAAGGAGGTGGTTTTTTTCCTTAACAATTCCAGTAATCAAGAATGAACAGCATGCAGTTACAAGATTTACTTGTCAGAGTTCAACATAACGCTATTCCTAAGCAGTTTCATGTGAAGTGTCCTAATAAAAAAAATTAGGTTATAGCCTAAAAGTTGTGCTGAATACCTGAAGACATGATATACATAGTAATGTGTTATTCATATACATATCTTTGAAACTGTCAGATATTCTTGTAACAATAATATTACCAGCAAAGTAAAGCTGCTTGTCTGGGACTTTAGACTGTCAGATATAAATAAATTTGACAGACCAATGGAGAGTGTCAACTCTGCAAATTCGTAATGTGAACAATCCAAAAATCTATTTTACCTCTTTTTTTCTGGCATCCATTAAAGCCAAATAACCTCACAAAAGGATTTATTTTGAAAATCCATAATGTATTCCTTGAGAGAATTAAGGATTTAAGAACCTGTATTTTCCAATTTTAGCACATCTTTAACTCTCATATAACATATTTCCTTTGGAAAATTATTATTAAAGTAAGAATAGACATACTTCAGGTGGTACAAATACAATTAATGCAATTTTAGTAAATTCAAAAGCTGTTTCAGATTTTGTAATACTAATGGTTCCATCTAAAACCAGCCAAGAATTCAAAAATTTCCATGGATAAAAAACATTTCTGATGTATGAACCATGTTTAAAAAGCTACAAATAAATTAGAAATCTATCTCCATGAAACCATCTTTCAGGCAGAAAACCTTTAGTTTAGAGGAGCTGTGAACTCCACTAAGAAAACTGTTGCTTATTCTTCTAAAAATCTGTATCTGCTATAAATATATTTGACAAATTAGTAATCTCATTCTCCAGAGGTGGATTCTCTCATTGGGCGTGAGCTATACGGAAGCAAATAAAGCATGTTCTACCCGGCTTTTCCTTCATCTTTGCCATAAGAAGGAAATAAATACATTTCCAGCAATAAAACCTCATTCAAGTTGTACATAAAATATTATGTCACTCTGAAGCAAAACATGGACCGATCAGAAAACACAGAAAACAGGATGCAAATTACTTCCAGAGCTACACATTTCCTTTGCTTCGTATAAGATCAATTTATAGGCCATTTAGTGCTCACTGAAATTTAACATCTGAGTAAGAAGCTTTTCATTAAAGTTACATTAACCTATGTCTGGACTAATGCTAGTGTGATGCCAAAATATGTGAAAGTGTTTTATAGACTGATTGAGTTCAAAATTAATTGAAAGTTGTGAATGTTGTCTGATGATTAAACACAAAGATTTGCCTAAATAGATACCAATTTGTGGAGGTTTTTTTAGATACAAACTTATACTAGATTTAAAAAATAAGAGTACTGTCATGTGCATTCAGAGAGAATGAACTGAAGACAAGTGATTTCAATCTTGGCAATCCCTGATTATTATTTTTTTAAGGTAAGTTAGATTTTAAAGCCTTTTATACAAAAAGGGAAAATAATATAATACCAATACTTTCATCAGCCTCATAGTTTCCTAGTTTTCCAAAAGACTGTCAAATGCACATCCATTCCAAGCATTTTGAGGTGTTCTGCTACAATGTATAAAATGAAACGTTAGCACCTGAACTTAATATTAGAATATATTTTTCACACTTCCTTAAGGTAATATCTTCCATAACTTGCTACAGTCCTATAATTACACTGCAGAAAACTGAGAGTTGCTGAGTTCTTTTGTATCTTAGCAACTGTACATTAGAATCATGGACTTCTTCACTATACCCTGAATTATGAGGATATTAGCCATATATATTATATGTGGTGTTTTAGTAGAATACAAAATCCCCCAGTTACCTTAGGGGCATGGTGTATAGCAACGTACAGAATTTTGAATGGATCACAGCAAAGGTAGATGAAAACCCATATTTCATAGCTTATTTCTCTTTCCTGCCATTTCAAATCTGACAGATAATGCATCATTAATGCATCAGAATATAAGAAATACCAATTCAAAAAGTAGCATGCTGGTATGATGAGTTTCCAGGTAAATTTTCCTGTGTGCACTCTCTCGCTCTCTTTTTTCACTATAAACTACCTTGCCCAGACTTCCTCACATGTACCTGTAAGTTTAATTTTTCCTAGCACTAGTCTGACATTGGAAAGTTAGAGGTTTTTGTGGCTGCAACAAATTGCATTCTTAATTGTCTGAACTACCAGCTTTTTTCAAACAATCTGAAGTCGTGATTAGAAGTATTTGGGTTTGTTCAGTGCATTTTAATCGTCAAACCATCCATTTTACCATTTTACTATGTTCTTCCTAATGGAAGCACTGAAATATGAAGCCAATATGGACAATGAACTACCTGGCCAACCAGCAAGAAAATACCACAACAGTATTCTCCTGCAAAACCTTTGCTGGATAGTAACCATAATTAGGGAAAGAAAAAATTCAGGTAAATCTTTAAAAGGCTGTATTATAACTACTTAAAATGTATTTTGACATTTGCATCACTAGAGAATCATTAGGAGGGAGAGGAAACAATCCAATATTTTTTATTTTAGTGCATGACTGTGATCTATCTTATTTCCCCAGAAAACTATATCAAAGCGAAACATCTGTACCTCAGCAAACCGAAGTGGGTTAGGCCTTGGTTTTTTGTCTGTCCAGGGGCTAAGAGCCAGAATAACTAACTCAGTATGAAATAAAAAGGAAAAAAGAAAAATCCTGTATCCTTCCCTTTAAGACAAGAACACTACATTACATCAACACAACACAACAAGATTTTCTAGAGCTGTCTCAAAGTAATTCTGTGTATAATTCTGTGTATCTAGCAGTAGTTCTTGTGCACAGACTTTACATCCTACAACTGCATTGCTTCAGTACTGTTGTGCAGCTCCCTTTCAGGCCAAGCACAGTATCCTGATTTTTTTGCTAGATGGATTTGAAATCTAAAATGAAATGCAAAATTTTATCATGCAGTCTAAGCATAACCATAAGCACAGCTTCCCTGTGGGAGGGAGGAATCCAGATAGACAGCTGAAAAGAAAACAAAACACAGCAGACTGTGTTGATTTGGTGTGGGTCACCACGTAGTCTGAGTTAAAGGAACATAAACCGGCTGTGTTCTGGCAGAGCTTGCAGTAGAGTGAAACTAAGATATTAAATATACATGGAGGATTATTGCTATTTAGAAATGCATATTCTTATGTGGGTTTTAAATTTTTAATTAAAAAAAATAAAGAATGCTGCTGGCCACTGTCACTAGTTACTAGCTCTGAGGTGATAAACATCCCAAACCCTAGAAGCATTATGTAGTGATACAACTTGTACATTACATCCCATAGCTTCCCTAAGGCTTAATTTGTGCTGAGATAAAAACTCATGACTATTGCAAGGACAGAGTACGACAAAGAGGGAAGAGTCTGCAGACTGAGGTAGGTTCATTCAGAGAGATAAGGAAGCTACCAAAGAACCCAGATGACAGGATTTTGGGTGATCACTATAGGGCTTCTGTGCACAAGTTTTCTAAATTATATGGATAACTTGAAGGAAGAACATCTTAACTTGCCAATCTTCGATAAATCATTTATCGTGTAACTGAAAAGCTGTTTTATCCCATAAACTTACAAACATCCTTCATACTCATATGGTTTCAGTATAGCAGGCAGAATGCCCTGTAGACATATATAAAATTTTAAACACTTCCTTTTATTTTTTTTTAAATTCTTGTTAAAATTCAGTTTCCAACCAGGAGGCATTCTAAAACTAAAACCAAAGAAAGTGGTAGTTTTAAACTTCAAACATGGCTTAAGGGATCCTTTTGTCAAAGGAGGAGACAGCATAGAGGGAAATTTTTGAAGCAGAGGGATTACATCTTATTAAATTATAATGTTTCACATCTTACATTTTGAGCTGAATAATTGGTGTGGGCAGAAGATAAGCAACTCACATCGAACAATACTCAAACTTGGAAAACAATCATGAGTCTCTTTTGACTAATAAAGTCAAAATTTTCTTAAGAAAAAAAATGGATAGAACTATCTGAATTAGTCACCTTATTAATATCTGATGGACATTTGACAGTGCAGTTCCAGAGTGAAATTCCACTATCACAGCAAACATAAAACATATACCTTATACATAGGAATACTTTCCTGTACTAGATCCTGTTAATTTCATGAATCTATCATAAAACTTTAGAAATAAGAACACAGGGAGGAAAAAATTTTGGATGTTAGATAACTTTCAGGAGAGAAAGAAAGTGGTAGATCCATATGTGTACTTTAATTCTAAAAGAAATAAAGATACAATCTGCACTAGTTTTGATCCCATATGATCAAGCCTCGAGCTATTTCTTACCCCAAAAGGCCTTCCAGCTGTGCGTAACAGAGAAAGAAAAAAAATAATATTTTCTTCAGTGATATTCATTTATGTCAGGATAAAAATAGCGTAACAACATTCATATTTCCATAGGTGAAAACAAAACACTGGAAAAATAAATACTTGGAATATGAGATAAGTTCTTCCTTAATTTATTTTAAACTAGTCTTTAAAGAGCAATGCTGCTTCACAAAGGGAATGAGCTCTGAGATCAGGGGGATCAGAGGGATCTGTGAGATCAGCGAGCAGAGGACAGAAATTTCTGTAGCATTCATCTTATTACACATATGAGAAAATTATATTAAAAAGTCTTTATCTCAGTAGATATTTAGAGACTGCAATGCTCTCCTGAAACTGTGTTCTCTGTAAATGAATGCTAGCTATTATATGTGGTAATGTTTATCTGCTATGAGTTATATTAAAAGTGAATACAGAAAAAGAAGGGAATAGAGAGTTCTATTTTTTGAGGGCAGGTAAACCTTACTGGTTGAAAATGAGGTTTGAACACATTGAAAAAAAGATATGATAGTTAAAAATTTGTGTAATACTTGTAAGCAAAATATGTATGTGGGAAAAATCCTTAGAGCTCTACCTGTAAAAGTTAGCCCTGACAAATGATTCATCCACTTCAATCAGTACATGAAAATAAAGCGTTCAGGGGAAGAGCTGTAATTGACTTCTGCAAGACAAAACTGGTTCTCTGCAAATGGAACATGAGCCTTGTGGAAGTAAATTAAAATATTCCTATTTACAAAAAATGTTTGACTAGGCATCTAGATCCGAGCAGGACAGCTTGGCTTACTTTACCACTTACCACAAGTCACTAGAGATTATGTAGCAGTTCCTTGCACTCTTCATGGCACATGAGTGTAATACCTGCATTTAGTGAGATGAATTACACTTTTCACTGTATCTGTATCGAATATGACAGCATAGATTCAGTTGTAGATGGCTACAATGTAAGAAAGACATCATTGCAGGCAGATACAATTAACTCCATTACAAAGTATTGAGTGTATAATACGCAAATTCCACTTTTCCTCAACCAAAACAACAAATGCTCACAACATCGATGCCAACTTTAGAAACAAAAGAGAAGAGTAAAGTGTACAATTTCTTTATCTTTTTGTTCTTTCTTGAAACAATCCACTTCAGGATTTTGCTCTCTGGTTTCTGTGTCTGAAGAAAATATGAACTTTACATTGTTTAGATTTGTTGTGCAGTACTGAGGACTAGAAATGAACAGCTCTCATGAAATGAAAGCTGAGGATATTTTGCAGCAGCTGACAGTCCTACTTGATGAACAAGATGTGTCAGCCACTCACTCCCAGATTCATTAATAACAAAGAAAGCTGCTGTTACTTGCCTCTACTGTAATCCGTACTTTCTCAAACTCTACTATGACTTCTTTTATTCTTTAACTTACTACTTGAAAGTTCCCTTCTCATAACTCAGAAAGCAACTACTTGATAAAACCTTAAAAGGTTTGCCAGCTCTGGCAGGTATAGATTGATCTTAGTTCACTTTGTGCAAGTGAAAGCACAAAGTCGTAGAAGAAAGAGCACAAAGCAGGTTAATGCTAATGTTCAACCTTTCAGCCCCCAGTCCTGATGTAATGCTAACGTGCATCCAAGATACTTCCTTCCAAAATATTCAACTGATGAGTTATATTCATATCTGGTCAGACAGCAAAGTACTGGCTTGGGCTATGTAGGGCTCCAGGTTCAAAGCTTTCAGTCAACCGGCATCTCTGCACTGTGTTCCTACAGGTGCACATACTGGTAGCCTGAGAAGCTAATTTTTAAAATGCTCACTTAGGTATAATTTTTTAAGACTGAAAAAGGAAAAGGATGTAGATAAGACTGTAAACACATTACTTAAAGTAGAATTATCACTGAAATAACTTGAGCAGGAATTAACTAGGAAACTATGACTAAATCCAGATAGCGATTAGCTCTTTCAAAGTGTCTCAGGCACCGAGTCTTCCTTCCAAAGAGACCTTAGCAAGTTTTTACATTTTTTAATAAGACAAAATGCTCATCAGATTTGAACCACTGTGGATCCATTCCGTATCCATTGTCTAAGTTAATTACTTATGGATATTAGGAAGATAAAGACGGCATTCTGCACATACATTTTAGGGATGACTTAATTACACAGGAAAATAGTTTGGAAATTGAAATAACAAACACAATGTAAAATTAGTTAAAATCAATTTATTTTTTTTTAATCAAATTTGATTAAGTTTCACCTTAAAATCAGATCGATTTTTTTCTTTTCTTACTTATTGTCTTATTTTTACAAACCTTTCTTTTAAATTTAGAGCCTGTCTAGTTAGCAGACAATTTATAGCCAGTGCACCTATGCCAACGCTGTCCTTCAACTTAAATAACTGTTGTTTTTACCTCCTGTTTCCTTCTGAGATGTATTTATGGACAACAATCTGACTTCCTCTCATTCCTCATTTTGCTGGTTACACAAGACAAATTCTTTTCATCTTCTCTCATAAAAGTGATTCTCCTCTCCCTGGTACGTGTTCTTATCTTGGCCAGTTCCAATTTCAACTTGTCTTCTGTGATCAAGGTAACTGGAATGTTATATGGTGTTCTAGATGAGATCTTAGCAGTACCTATAAGATGTCATAAGTTTAAAAATAAAAATTAAAATATATTTCTCTTAAAGTTATATTTGTGTTAACTGTGATCAATTAACTAATCTAATTAACTAATATTATCAAATTGCTTTTATCCTCTTTCCTGTACTGTTCTATTTTAGTTGGTTTTTCTTTTAAAAAGTTTTTAGAATTCATCCATAGAAGCTCTATATAACTTTTTTTACTATATTTTCTCTCCGTTTTACATTTCCAGATTTTAGCTCTGTCATTCGATACTGCAGTTATCAGTCCTTCCATCATTTTGATTTAAGTATCATCAGTGCAGTCTTATACTTTGTGTTTAGTTCATTAATCTATGATTAGTAAAAAAACCCCAACCAAACAAGAACAACAATAAACACATCACCTCATTCCGAAAACCTGTCATTGAGGTACTCCAGCACTACAAAATTCCTTCTTAACTCAAAAGTCTCATTGAAATCTATGATCACCTCACCTTAACTAGTTCCCCAATCACTTTTCATCTGTGAAAGACTATATATATTCCTTGTTAAGTTATAGTAAATTCCTAACTGAACTCTTACAGATAAAATCTATTTCCATAATCTATACATGACTCAAACTTACTTACAAAGTTAGAAGTGCTGAATATTGGCACTCACAAAAATGTGCAGCGCTCTATACGGGTTTTAATTTTTTAGTCTGCATTATTCAAATGATCAGGATTCTTTAATGCTTAAAAAATATTTCGGCACTTGAAAAAGTACTTGATTTATAAGAGATTAAAAACAAAATTTTGGGAAAAAAATCTCCAATGCATTGTTAATTGGAAATATTTTACATAAGCATTGTATTTTCTATCTGACTGTGACAGTTGGGCACGTGTTTTTGATTAAAGATGAGCTGAGGGAGTTAAGGAGTCATGGCTTTGTTAGAACAGATGTTTCATAAATGGGAATTTATTTTGAAATATGTTAATCATTTTTCAGATATTGAAAACATATCAGATATCTATTCATGTGTTTTTATTACATTTTAAAATATTTAAATATTTAAATAAAACTGTACATCATTCTGCCTAGATAAAATTTAAAATCAGAAATTTAGATCTGATATACTCAGCTAGCAGCAGCTTTGCCATGGCTGATATATAATAGCAAAAATATAAAATAAAAAAGCAGAGTAGTAGAAATTCAAGTGTTAAAATTGGTATAGTTCTGTAAAAATTACTGATCATTATCAATACACCAAAAGTCATACTTTATTTACATATTAAGACAAGTGTAAAATTTTAAATTTTCTAACTGTAATAAAATTATAACTTTTCAGTTATTATAATTAAATTATTCTGCATGTATTGTATAGTGTAAAATATAAAAATTATAAAAATTATGCTATTTTGCTGAGGCTTTTTCCTTTATAAAAATGATACAAGAAATATTTCATAGTTAAAAAATCAGAACCCATTAGTACAACAGATCTTTCACATTAACCGATCAAAACCACAGCATGTTCTTAATCATATTCTGTTAGTAACAGCAGATCTAAATCTTTTATGTACAGTTTCATGTCAGGCTATACATTTGCATAGCCTGGCTTCACAAAAGGATACACTTTTAAAACTCAAAAGTTTTCAAACAAAATCAACTAAATCAATCTGAAGGGTTTTTTGTTTTAACCAGGTCAGGAGTGACACTCATTTCCCCAAAATACCTTTGCAGTCAACTGACAGCTGAAGAACACCAAGCTCAGTTTAGTCTGCGTTAACTCACTTGAAAATCATTGCCACATAGTAGTAAAAAGGCAGTTTCTTGCATCTTAAGGCTTACAAGACTACGAAGTGTTCAATAACTATCATCTGAAAAGCTACTGAAAGTGCTGACAAAGCTAGCATGGTTGTTAGCATGATACAGTTGGAATGGACTACAGAAAGTGTAAAAGTGTTGAGTTGCTTCCAATCTTTATGTAAAATGGAACAGTCTAAATTGTAAGGAATGAAGATATGGGTGATAAGAACAAAGATTAAATATAATGTAAAAATTTGTGAACATCAAATCTTTCAGAGAAAGTCTGCATGTAGAACAATGATTTATTTGAAAAAATTTCTTAATGCCATCATTGTTGAAGAAGAAACAATTTCTCCAAAGTTGATGCCAATGATTCTTGCAATACATACTGAAATTCTGTCTGGATCAATCTTTAGCCAGTTAATCTTCATTCATCAGATTCAGGCACTGAAAGAAACAAAATACTTCTCCATCTGTCTCTAATGTAAACACATGAACTTTGTAACACCAAAATTCAGATGATTAAATAGCTAAGCCACTTGAGAGAACTTCCTCAGGCCTGATGGACAGCACTCCAAAATTAGCCTCCATCAGACCACTGAAGAAGTCTCTGTTCTTCTTGATACTTTCATTAGAAACAGTATATTGACTTAGTAAAACCAACCAAAAAAGCTCATGGACAGACAGATTAGAGATTTTGCATAAATATGTAAGTGATGTGACCATGGAAGGTGCAAAGATATGTATAAGACACATCCGAGTTGCAAGATGAGAAAGTACAAGGGACAGCAAATAGATGGGGCATCTTGCCAAATGCACAAGAATGATGAATTGAAAACCAAACCCAAGACAACAAATGTTTTGAGCAAACTTCCAAGTTTTTGTAGGGAAGAAATTAGCACAAAAACATCAGGCAAACACAAGTACAATGAAAGAAAAGAGAAGACCCTTTTGTTTTCACTTTCTCAAAGAGCTCATGATTGATCTTGACTTTGGTAACCAAGATGCAACAGCTGCAGTCATCAGTATTTACTGTAAACATCAGCTCTGTGTTATTGTATACACATGGTTAATTTTAAAACACAAATATTAAAGACCAAGAGTTTTGTAGGTGTAGTAGGGATGATTAACACTAAGAAAGAACTAACCATTAGTACAAAGATGTTGCTGAACTAAATGAGTGTAGTTTTAAAGTTTAAAGTGATCTTGATTTGTCAGTCTTCCAAACACTCCCATCAACACAGTCTCTGTTCCCTAGGTGATATATACAAATATAGATAAATGAATGTTCGGCTTTAACAGTTTTCAGTCACCAAATGACAGCCATATGATGCAACATTTAAAATAAAGATCTTCAAATCATACATTATATATACATATAAACTTGATTTGAAAAGATAGTTTTTGCTTTATAACTTTGTTTCTTTTCTTTGTGTGTTCACAGGCAAGCTATTACCCTATGTAGAAATTATGCCCAAATAACATTTATCTTTACCCATAGTGTCACTTATTTTGTTCTACACAGGGCTAGGAATCCGCAGGGATCTCATCAGCCCATATGTTCAGTTGTCTGTATTTTCTTGCACTCACAATAAATCTTTAATAAGATGAAAATAAAATTCAAAGGCTCCATGATAAATCAATAAATTTTACCAAAAATGAGGTCTATTACAAACTACACTTCCTGGCTAACCTCACTTTCTAAAACTTGAAGCAGCTGGGTCTTTTATTGTACTGAGTTAAAAGCATGAAGAAAGACATGATGCTTCGTTTACATGCATTGTTAATATAGTTTGTTTTATAAAATCAACACAAAACTGCACACTAGCAATTCTGTTTGCACAAACTAGTTGTGTGCCTTATTTTCTTAAAGAAACTTCCTTCCTCAATGTGCTTATAACACATTAAGTTCATGCAGTGGCAAGAACACCATAAGGCTTCAGAACTGTAAAAGTTCAGAATGTAAACTTTGCATTGTTGTAAAATGTAATAACAAGGTTTGTTGGGTTTTGTTTTAATTAAAATGATGATTAACTATTGAAAGAAAGCAGAACCACAAGAACGTGTTCTGAATGCTGCAGAGCCTGCAGATATTAAAAATCTCTAACTGAGGCTGCACAGATCAGACTAGACTTAATGGGAACTCTCTGACCCCTGAGTAAATTTATGTCTAATAAGGAAAGAAATGGATTATTTGTTTTTCAATTGTTTCCTTTCATAACTCCTTATTTTTACCAGAAGAAATTTTTAGTTATATTTGAAAGCTTTGTATAAGCATAACTAGGTGAAATTCCTCTCTTCAACACATGACCGCAACTGTGCCATCTTATAACATTCATTCCTATACCATACTAGCAACACTAGTATATGGAAAATATTGAAGACCACTTAAAATTGCAATCACATCATGTTTATTTGCTCTGTGCTGTACTAGGCAATACATAAAAAAGGCTACTAGGTACAGTATGGAAATAAAATGCATCATCAAATGTCTGTTGCAATACTGCAAAATGTCTAAGTAGACAGAGTGGATATAATCAGGATTTATAAGTCTAATAAAATAAACAATAGGGTTTGACAAGTATATTTAAATTTGTTCACAAATGGCCACACATATGGCCTTAAGATCTATTGAATGCTCAGATGTTTGAAACATAAGTATTATAACTGCATTAATTAAAAAGAATAATATAATGGTTTGGGTTGGAAGGAAGATCCATCTGGTCAGAACATCATCTAATTCCAACCTTCCTGCCATGGGCAGGAAATCAAATTATATGAAAAACCTTAGTTTAAAGCTAGCATAACATTTCACCCAATAAATACAGGTATATGCAGAATAAATTCTCTAAGCATGTTTCTTTAACAGTGGTCCATAAATGATTTGCAGAACAACAATTACAGCTTTTTTTTCTTTTTCAGCATGCATTGCCATTGGATTCTTTCCCTTGATATGATCCCTGAAGAGCACATACAAAAATAATTAAAATATGTAATGCACCATGTAGTATGCACATTTTAGATCTAAATTTATGCAGAGAAAGGATTTGTACTAAACTTATCTTTGCTGAGGAAAACAGGCTACCTATTAGAAAGAACAAAAATCATAAGTTGTTAGAAAATAAGCATGTTTGAAAGAAGAGAATTAAAAGCATTAATGTTGATAATCCTACCTCCAGCTCAGTGAGTAAAATTGTTGCCTTGAAAATATACATCATTTATATGTATATGTTTACATGCCTAACATATCTATATTATTATTATTATTCATTATTATTATTACCAAAGGGATACTCAAAATCATTCTTGCAGAATGTATCTCCAGTATTTCAATGAATATCCCAGATGAAAGTAGCATGGTAGAGTTCCTTCTTCTACACATTGTCTTAGTACAAGTGTGCACAAGAGAAAAATCCACCATTTCACACTCTTCTGTTTTATCAGCATAATGGCTGAAGAGCAGCACCAAGGCTAATCAACTCCGTGGTTCTGGGACAGAAGCAAAACACAAAAGTAGACACAACAGACAACGGACAGACATAGGTAAAGTGTAAAACAGGATTCTTCTAACAAGAAGGATGGATTCATTGCAAGCTCAAAGACTTGCCTCGCTTGTAGAAGGCAGTGTAGTGACCAGTATGTATCAAAACCCAACAGATTTTACCTGTGATTCTAGAATAGACTGGTGAAACAAAGGTAAGACACCCTCAGTTCCTAGCAGCCCCTTACCACCCCCTGTTACACGGTATGTGTAAGTGAACTATACCATAGTTAATGAGGTCTGACCTGTGCGTTTCTTATCACATCATTTGACGCAAATATGCCAGTCCTACTGGACTTCAAGGTAAAATATGGCCTGACGGCATCATAAAGTGTTCAATTCACATATA
This sequence comes from Geococcyx californianus, assembly GCA_013389885.1. Lineage (NCBI taxonomy): Eukaryota > Metazoa > Chordata > Aves > Cuculiformes > Neomorphidae > Geococcyx > Geococcyx californianus. Next base: position 60,769 of record VWPV01030515.1, on the reverse strand, counting down.
TTTGTCCTCTAACCAGGTGTCAAGTTGGAGATGTACAATTAATTTGTTGTGCTACATTAACTTAGTACTACTAAAAGGTTTCTGTTTAGGTTATTTGGTTTTACATTTTCGAAATCTGTGAGCTTCGTCATCTAGCTCGGTAAGAAGAAAACTTGAAAGGAGTTCCTGGAAGCCTTTGCAGCCCCCACGTTTGCAAAAACTAATTGTTATGCCAAAGAGAGATAAAATTTGGCGGCACCTACTTCACTATTCTTCTGGGCAGAACAGTGTTTGACCTAACAGCTCCCGAAGTTAATAGGTGTCAGTGAACTGTGGCAAAGGCTCTTAATGGTCAGGCTGCCTTACATTTTTCTAGTGTGTACTCTGAAGAGCAATCAGGAAATTGATCTACAGTACAGACAAATGGATAAAGGAATGGATGTTCCTACATACTGTACGGGATTTTATCATGGAGACAAATATGTATTCACTATAAAGTGTCAAGAATTTAGAGGAAGACATTTAATTTTTATTTGCTTCACTTTTAGTCTGCATAATAGAGATATTAACACTACCATACTTAATATTGGACCCCTTCATTATACTGGAAAGGCACTGAATGAGCTTTATGTAAAAGGAGTCTCTGGAATGCTATCTTTAGTCTCATTAAGCCCACTAGATATCACTTTTATGAAGAAGTGGGAGAACAGAAACAATTCTTCTTGCAGACATCATAAAAAATACACCTATTCAGTAATTTTATGCATTCTACATCAATTTCTCCATTTTCCTTCTTGGAACCTTTTTTTTCTTGTAAAATACAGTTGTTCTTTTTACCTGTTTCTGGTCAGTCACTAACATGCAGTGAACATCCCATACTTAAGGTTCCATTAATTACCTTATTTTGTTTAGAACCATAGAATTGCTGATAGGACTTTAAAAACGTTTCTCATTCATTCTTCTACCCTAAGACTGGCATTGTTCCATAACTTTAATGAGGTTTCTTTAGGTTCTTTATAAGCATTTTTATTTTCTTTTTTGCATAGTTTCCTCTGTTCTTGATTATACTTAAAAATAAAAATACACTTTTCAGTATATAGTTCATCCTTGTAAAAAATTTGATGATATAATGATTACTTTTGCAAATATCTTCCCTTATAACGAAATTTTTTTTTATTATAAGAGGTTAACTGTCATAATGAATTATACATCAGTTGCAGCACTCTCATGTCTTTGTCTGCACCACACCAAACAGAAACTTAACAAAATCAATATTAATATATATATTAGGAAAAGCATATGAAGATTTTGCACATTTAATGTATTTGGGAAGTTATCTGTCAACTAAGTAGTTGACTGAGTGTGAAAAACACCCAAAATTTTAAATAACTTTGAGAAATTCATTGTTTTGAAGGAGTCATGAGGTGAAAAACCAAAATCATTACTAAGATTTGTTAAAACCAGAAACTCCTCAAAAGTGTGTCTTTCCCTTTTTCCTACAATTTGTAGATGATAAGAGAACATCATTCCCAAGTGCCATGGTACCAAGTGTGTGTTGTGTGACAGATTACGTCTTGTAAGTGTTGATGATTTTAATTAAATTTTGATCTTCTTCACTTAATCATTCCCAAATAATCGACTACATCTACAAAATATTTGATCATAGTTATTTTAGAATATCTTTCTATTCCAGTCTAAAACTGGTATTTTTCTGTCCTTTAGTATAATCGTTTAATGGCCAAAAGAGAGAGATAATTGTGGTAGTAGGCCACTCTCACCAGTGCTTGTTACCAATACAGAAGACAACAGTTATTAGGAGGAAATTATTGAGGAAATTGTGGTAGAATATAATTATTTCAGAATGGATACACCAGTTAATCTCTGTCAGTTGATAAAGTCTATGGAATTGTACCCACCCACAGAGAACAGATATGCATTCACAGAAGTACAAGCTGTGTTGCTCGAGCAGTTCCTGGCTATGCAAATCCTCTCGTTTAATGCAAGATGCTGTGATGCAGCAGTGATTTGTCTCATATTTTATGATAGATTAAAAGATTCTGCATTTTATCCACAATGAACTCTAGAGACTAAATGTGACCAGAACTGGCTACAGAAACAGGATTTGTGAGTAGCTTACTGTAGCAAACCTGTCTACAGCATGGTCTAGGTCCATGCCCAAGACCCTTTTCTTATCCAATATAAAATATTTCTGCTGTCTTCCATAACATCTAGTGTAGAATGTTCATGAACATGAAAATTGACAGGAAAATGAATCAAAAAATATAATTAAAAAAAACTATGACAAACTATGACACAAATGATAAATTGCAGAACTTTTACATTGTTGCTATTACTACCTTGATTCAAGATTGTTGTCATTGTTTAACTACTCTAAACACAATTGCTTGCTTTCTGTTTCACATAAATCACAGCATGCCTTGACTCTTTGGCTGTCACCAGGTAATGAAATGCTAAACCAGCAGGTCACTGATTGAACATATTTCTCAGTTAGTAGACTAATCCCCTCTTTGGGTCCTCATTTGATTTCTGCCTTTATTCTGTTCCAAGATGTCAGTTCCTGAGCCCTAAAGTCTAAACTTTAATCTCTGAATTAATTTATTAAATGTACTTTTTTAGCAGCAATCTCCTCAGAAATCAAACAGGATCCTGGTATCAACTTTACAGAAAATACAAAAATTTTCACAGTGATCTAAAATAGGTAATTTCTACTGCCTTCTACCAATGTAAAATATATTTTATGCTTATAGATTTTGAAAGCAGAAAGAGTGACTAATCAATGTTTAAATCTCCTGCAAAAGCCACGTACAAACAAACAAGACACAGAGCAATTAGATTGGGCACTACAAAAGATAATAGCCAACAGTATACTGAATTCCTTATTTTTAAAACAGGTTTGGTTTTTTTTATAAGATATCCATTGTCCTCTCACAATTCTGTTATAAACAGGAAATTCAAAAACCTGAAGATTAAAAATATTGTCCTAAATTTCACTGAGTTAGTAGCAATAATCAGAGAGAATCAATAAGTAATAAATCTGAATAAAACAGAGCTGTGTAATCCCATGAGGTTTTTCAATGGCCAAAGTAGAACAAATGGAAAATCAGTGGACAATGGAAACCGTACACAACCTTCCTTTGGAAAATGCTTGAAAAACCTATAAACAGTAAAGTAAAAACTCCTTACTTCTATTCATTTCTGCAGGGAAGGGAAAGGAAAGACCAAAGAATATATCCACAGAAGTACCCTCAGAGGTCTTTAAAACATGATCAAATTTGTAAATATTTTTCAAGTGTATTTGGTTTTCTGGAAGGAAATAAAAACAAATGAAAAAAAATAGGGGGCCGTGCCATGGCATCATGACATGAGGTTTCTTGCAACCTTGGCTTGTATTAGATAAAGCATGCTGAGAGATGAAATGAATGTGGTATTTCACATTATCATGGAATTCCCCATGCATTGTTTTTTTTTTTTAAATTAGTATTGACTTACGCTCATGCAAATTATGTTTGAAAACTCCTCTATTCATGAGAAATTTATATTCATATATTGTAGTAACTCAATGTAACTGAAGTTCTACTTTCCTTCTTTTGCTAGAGCACAATTTTCATTGCACCTTTTCAGCTACTCCCTAACAAGTTTGTAATATCTTTTGAAAAACATGTCGTCATTAATTCTTTTTTTACCAGCAATAACTTGCTGTTAGGGTTTATAACAAGAAAATACAACTACAAGCTTTGAAAGCCTGAGAGATGTTTTATCAACTTCATAGACTGGAACTTGTTTCTTAGATTAAGTATTCAAAGGGTGTTTTCCATGGATGTAAAGTACACCATTAACTTTCTTATATCCCACTGAGCACAATATGAAAATGGAAGTATTGCATTATAGCTAAGTGCTATAAACAATCAGTGGAACTGGCATATACAAGACTGAACAAATACAGATTTTCACAAAGTTCTTTGAAATCTCAGGACTACTTATGCCTTTTTTGTTTTCAAGAGAAAACAAAGTAATCTATGATGTACACCTATTTTAAGTCAGAACTTCAAAGTCAACCAGGAGTAGCGTTCACATCAATGTCCTTAAGAAAAAAAAAAATAAATACAAACGTAAATGTAAGCCTTACAGTTCAGATGGATTATTTTGAATCTTTATCTCTTGCCACTTCACAAAATGACAAAGCTAAAATTGAGCACATCAATTGAACATAATTGTACTCTCGGACTTAAAGATAGATGCCATATTATATATTTGTTTCCTTTGCTGAAGAATAGGTGATAATAAGCTTGTAATATTTTGGGATAAAATGCATAAGCACAATTTCTTTCAATCCAGAACTTAGATCACATGCATTCCAAAATATGCTGAATGCTTTTCAGGAACTCAGCATTTGCCACAGCTTTGGACCAGCTCATTAGTTTGCTTTGCATTTGAAAGGAAGACAAGTAGAAGGAAATAAGCTGCAGTTCAAGGTTTTAATAAATCCTTTTCTCTTTGTGAACTCAGGATTTCCTTGGAGGAAACAGAGTACAGGCCCTGCATAATCATAAACAACAGTAGCTAATGATAGCTTCCAGTGACTCATGATATGTATCATAAAAAACCAAGATGTTTTAATTTACCATTCCTTAAAAAGTACATATCAGTTTATTGTTAGAATGTTAGTCTTTATTAAAACCTGAATTAATAAGATTTAGAATATGATTTGATCATTCGTCTCCAAATTCACCAAGATATCCTAGCTCACAAGCATATGGATTCTATCTGAGTATTTGGAAAAAAAAATAGTTATTTTTTTTATCTTTTATAGGTACTTACTAAAATAACATTAATGTAGTTCTTACTAAACACTTCTGATATGTTCATGTGAGTTATCAAGTTGGGTGGTCATACTCTTCTTTATAGATACGAAAGTCTCTGCCCTATCAATATCTGTTTTCTTCCACATCCACATTCCTTTCTCCTGATATCCACTACTTGTTCTCACTTTAAAAAGCTGGAAAGAACCCAAATCACTCCACTGATTTTCTCTTTTATATAAACAATTTTGATTTCAGTGTAATCACATTTCCCACTTGTTTACTGAATAATAATAAAAAAAGAATACAAAACAAAGACAACAACTCCATATTTGAAGCATCACCTTTTTAAAAAACAGTCTCTCAACAGTATTACTAATTCAACACAGCTTGTATCTAACTCGAATGACTATTACTGGTAGCCAAAGAAATTATTAAAGCCAAAAGTCTCCCTAATGTTTTAAGTACATTTCAAATAGTTCTGCAAGTAGAAGATGCAGAGGAGATAGAAGGAGAATATGAAATACATCTGAAAATAGAACAGAATGTAGTCAGAAGACCTTACAACATAATTTATCTGACTGGAAAAGACAGTTGCAGAACTTTGGTATAGTTCAGGGGCATAGAGATAAGAGATGATGACAATCTCATTGTTCCTCAGCTAAATAGGGCCACCACTCAGCTATTAGCTTCTCTACCAAAATACGGATTTACTCTGAGTCAAGTTATGCATAGATCTCAAAATATACAAAAAGAAAAAAGGACATGAATAGGGAGCACTGAGTGAAGCACGCAGAAAGAAAAAAAAAGAGGAAAAAAGGCCCTGTGTAATGAACAAGACTCTACTCCTAGTGATATCACTTTGAAAATCCCCACAGGTTTTCACTCCTTTCATGGTTTGTCATGAATGTCGTAAAGGTTCAGTTCATTTCCTTCTGACACTTCCAGTCCAGAGAGAGAAAGTAGCCCTACTTGTTCCCCTGATCCCAGTCCAGAAATAGGTACCCATTTTTATTTTTTCATCAAGGCAGTGACAGGCATAAATCACATAAAGTCTGCCTCCTCACCTTTCACGCTTTTCCCTCTTGCAACCACCTTATTCTTAATTTCCATGCCAGATGAAAATGTTATGAAGACAAATCCTCATCTGTGCAAACAGGTTGTCTCTCACTAGTCAGGACTCAGAAGAGCTGATGATTTTGTCCAAAAGGTTATTCTGAAAGGTTGGCACTGAGACACTGCCCTCTAGCTGCATTCTGTGTTTGTGTACCCATTTGTACTAATTCTTTGGATCATGACAAGCAGTCTCAAAAAGAAACTTTTCTAGAGATTGTAGCAAAGCTTTGATGACCCCACTATTACAGGTGTGAGCCTCCTACTGAGCAATTTGCTACGGAATTTTGAGTTCATCTAGAAGTAGAGAAAATGCTTCCTCATGTACGCATTCATAAGTTTCACAGAGCTGCCCTGCTTTTGCTCATGCTGTTTTACTAATAGACTAAATCTGTTTTCTGTCTCCTTTGTAGGTTGCTTGGAAATGGGTAATCCATCTGTATCCACTAACTTCCAAGACTATTGTCAAATGCTTGTCTAAGTTTACAAGATGTTATGAAGTGATCAAATCCCTTTAGAAAACAAAGCTGGCATACAAGATCGTTTGAATGTATTTAGCAGTTATTGAAGAAGAAATCAAAACACACTTTGAAAAGTGGAATAACTTTTACTAGCATTTCTCCCAAAATAATCTTGTATAACCTTAAATAAACTACTAAACCTTAATACAACTCAATTCCCCCATCTTTTTTCACAGAATTAATACCATAATCGAAGGGACAAATAACAACTTCAAAATTTTAACCTTCTTATATTGTCCAGAAGAGTTAAAAGTCAAATAGAAACATTGAGAATTCTATATCTTCTCTTGATCAACTGAAAATGTGTAGGTGAGAACAATCATTTGGTCCTTGTGGTTGAAAGATTTAAAAGGATTTTCCAAAACTCTCAGTTTACAACAGACCTGTGAGCCTACTAACAGGGTATTCTGCCTCTCATAGTTGCCTTTATCCGAGGAATGTCTCCAGCTCTTGCTTTGTCTTCTACGAGTACATTATTAGTTTCTCACAGGAGAACCATTAAACAATATGTTCTAATTTTAGATAGATTAATATATCATGGCATTCGTATCTCCAAGTATCTTTTTGTTTTATACAATTTTGTTAAAAATTTACTCAAAACTCATTGTTTGGGTTATTAGCTAAAATTATTTTCAAATCTCATCTTTATTATTATTTGAGTCTTTCTAGGTCTCAGTTTTTGATACATCAAGGGAAAATATAGCTCCATGTTAGCAGGCTATTCATTCCCCTTGGTGTGTAAGATGTGCTTGCAAAAAGGTTGAAAACAGGACGAGAAGCCAGAACTACATCACCTGTTTCTGAGTGACCATCTCAATTTGCATATTCCTAAATAAGGATAATCCACAGCAAGCAAAACCTCAGGGCACCATGTGAAAGGATTAATTCTGGTAGCATCTCTTTTCTTTATTTAGACAGGTATCCAAAATCAAGCGCCAATATGTCTTGATGGTTTATTCTCCTTTTACTATTATTCACCTTAGATAGAATTCAGGCTCAGTTAAGCACTAGTCGCTTAGTCTTGCATGATCATTTTAATTGATAGCTTTAAGGGTATGCTAAGTCACAGCTCTGAAGACTCTGAATTACCTTTCACTTAAAAAAGAACACATAAATTAGCAGATAAACAGGGATTTTCAATATTATAACGTTGGTTTGGGGCATCATTTGGCATCAAGCCTCTGACATTTAGGTATTAAAATATTTTACTGGCCAAAAAACAAAAAACAAACCCAAACTAGAGCAAGAAACAGGACATTTTATCCTAGAAGACTCAGTGTGATGGAAACAGGAGACTAACAGATAAAAAAAGGAGAAACATATTTTTCTCATTATCATACCTACATAATTTGGAACCTCTAGGATATTTTTAGCACCATAAGCAAGAATTTATACTCTAACTCAGAAAAGCAGAATAGATGTCAGGACATTTCACTCTGCCTTGCTGGAGCATACTATTAGATTCTAGCCCAAGAAGCTCAGAAAATAATTCTTCATCTTACCAGAAAACAAGTCCTTTCAATGATAAGAGGTATTTTCATGCAAGGAAGCAGAATTGCTACCACAGATATATTGGTCAATAATCAAAAATTAAAGACCTGCATAAAGATTAGCTTAACTAATGTAAAGGTATGTGTGTCCACATTAAAAATCCACGAACATTTTCTAGATCTTTCCTCCTAAACTGCTTTCTGACCAAAACCAGTATAACTTTTCCTCAGGCGCTACAGTATAATAGACCACATCTCAGCTGGAGTCTGTTTCCTCCCATTTAACATACACAATTCTTAATTAACATATCGAATCTGGTAACAAAGGACATTACCGCTTACGTAATAGCCCAGTAAAAATGAAAACGGTCTAAAAATTAGACCATAATATGTTTTATCATTCCTATTATGAGGTATTCCAGAATGGAGTAATTATTACCTCTGAAGAGGGCTTTATTAAATTCTTCCATTCACTCAAATCAACTTTTAGCACAATGAAAAATTCAGAGGCACTTGCATGAAAAACAATCTCCATATCACTTCATCTTTAACAAATTCAGTTCTTATTCTGGTACATTTGGCCACCCATTCAAATTATGCTGGTTTCTGACTAAGTGTTGCCACAACAATGACAAAGAGTTTTTCTCACAAATAGCAGTAACTTTTAAAATCTGCTCATATTGTAAACTCAAAACCAGGAACATAATCTATCTTGATTGCAGCTACGTATTTCCTTGACATTCATATTAACCTTTCCTAAAGTATTCAAGCTGGCAATTTGAAAAGAATATCAAGGTTTTCACCTCAAAAGTGTCACAGTGTGTTTGTTCTGGTGTCACCCTCACTGATAAGCTCTTTAGAATGACTCAGCACCTGTACTAAAATGAAGATTGCTTTTGTAAACACATAATTGACTGGCATCTATGTTATTCAGCAAGTCCTTAATTAATTTGTGAAAAGGCACCATGCCAGTCCAGGAGATGAGTAGGAGCATTGGCAGGAAAAACACTATGCAAGAGTAGGTGTAAAGGCATGTTTCTCAGCTTGAAATGCTTCTTCACCTGTGATTAAGAGGATGCATAATCACTAGCCTAGCTCTAAGCCAAATTAGCTTAAAAAAAATACTCACTGTGCAGCCAGGCATGATGTGCTTATGACCTTGGTGAATTAAATGGAATCTTGTGTGTTTTCCTTCTATGAGCTAAATCTCTGTTTTATCATATTGCACTCAGCTGAAAGCAAGGATGCAGTTCCAGGATAATCAATAAATGGTCACTAATAGTGTAGAGCCTATTCTTACCAGAAAGCCTGGTGGAAGAGACTTAAGTGACACAAAATTTATTCATATATCCCTTCAAACAAGCATAGGAGGCTTGGAGCGTTTAATCTTTTGGCCACCACCAAATAAAAATACTGACTTAAAAAACCTGAACTGTGATGAATTTTGAATTTCCATTTCAAAAACCTGTTTTTGGACAAAAGCCTACATCTTCTCAGAACCTTGTTTAAGCCAATGGGATTTTGTAGGAGCTTTGGTGACAACACTGTGGTTTTGGGAGACTGATTATCTCATTTTTTTTTCCCTTTTTTACTATTCTGTTTGAGGATTCTGATACAAAGCTGAATAATCTTAGGTCAGCTGAGCTGTTGCATGCATCTAAGGGTTTGCTTTGAGGAAAAGTGAGGTGAAATGTACTGACTTGCGTTGGATTTTACTTGCAAATTTGTGTGCCAGCTAATATGGAGATAATTAGCAGCTGTAACTAAGCTAATGCTCATTAGTGTCTATGCCAGACACCTAAGCCCTTTTGGATTTCTTCTTCCTCCTAAGGATTCATAATCTCATTTAAGAAAGATGATAGGGAATGATTTCTTTGAGAACAGGTCAGTTTGTCACTGCACTTCATTCACGTTCGACACAAGGAGCCTTATGCTAGCAAACACAGGCTGTGTACAGCCTGTTGTGTGTGCTCTTGAAATTCTCCTCTTCAGGAGAGCTCAGGAGCCAGTGGGGAGTGACACCAAACCTGGTGGCAGCAGCAGCCTACCCATGGCCCTACCCACGTGTGGGTACCACTGCATCCAGCCGTGCAGTACCCATCTGCCTCAGGGTCCAACCACAGAGCAGGAAAGGGGCTGTGGTGGTTTGTAACCACTCTATGATGGGAGATGAAATTAAAAGGCCCAGCCCTTATCACTTAGGAAAATTTCATCACAGAAATACTATATATGGAAATGAAATAGTTCCTCAAAAATATGTCTGTTTTAACAGAGTTCCAGTGAAAGTAAACAAAGCACAGGGAAAAAGCTGTTTAATTAGTATTACAATATAGGATACATGACAAAATTATTACTAATATTCTGTACCATTACAACGTGTGAGGGAAAGCATTTAAGTTAGCTGTGATTTTCTATACTAGAAGAAACAGTCATGAGATTTTTATCAGCTACCCTACTCTGCAAGCGATTTAAGTTATAAGGTAATTTTGAGTGGGACAGATGAATGTCAGTCAACAATTTTGGTGACTGATGATAGCCAGGATATCACCATTGATATCCTTGTGCAAGTAGTAGATAGAAACTGTGATAAGAGAGGATAATAGATAAATATGAGAGAATGAAGTTATAGAAATCATTGAAAGAAACGATTTCACTGAAGGGTTTCAGGAGAAAGAATCTGCTGAATGGCGCTCCACTGAGCCAAGATGAAGCTCTTAACTGGGCCCAAGTCCAAAGAAGTCAGTTCACTCCCAGTGACTTCATAGAGCATTGCATCAGGTCCTCCTCTGACAAAGAGGTTGTTTAGGGGCCAGAGAAAAGATTAAAATAGTCTGAAGAAGGAATTATATACTCTAACTACATGAGACAGTGAAAATGTTGTACTGATTAAATTTAGTATCAGCAAAACTCAACTCTTCTGAAGTCATGTTAGCTGTGAATTCAAGAGACACCTCATGTTTTCTAATGCCATGGTCTCCTAGAATTAATTTAAAGTGTCCTGACAGGCCTGAATTTAATTTCTTTTTTCAGGCAAAGCTGATCAAACCTTCATTCAGGTCCTTAGAGGTTTATGACCTACCTGTAAGTGTTGTTATATTTTTCAAACTATTGAATTATTTTGATGAAATAGCTTTGCTGAGGTTTCATATAAAGAAAGAGTCATTTCATAAGTTTTTTAGCTGCTTTGAATTTAGTGTTCTATTTCTGTCATTTTAATAGTTATAGGTACTTTTAAATCTATTAAGATCCAGCGCCAATTCTTTCTTCAGAAATTAAATGAGACAATTGAAAATCCTTAGGCATCCCACACAAGCTCAAATGTAAAAGGTTGATTTTGGATTGTATGAAAGAACAGTTATTCGAACTGTCAGAAGATAGATGGAGGTGTATTAGTTAGATGCAGAAAGGACTTTAACTTCTTCCTCGCTATACACATCCCCAGCTCACAGAGTATTAACAACTTAGTTGACTCCTCAGCTTACCATAGCAGGTAGAGTTGATTTAAAGTGGAGACTCTAGAGAGTATGACTGCATCATGACCACACAAACAATTTTTTCACATAAGATTGTGGAGAGAATCTCCCAAGTCACATCAGTTTTGGCTTGTTTCTTATTTCTGAATCATTAAAATATTTCTCTCTCTTTTTCTTTCTCTCTGTGCATAAATGGCTATGTTTATACACTTGCTAGTGTTTATGAATATATTGTGAAAAAATTATGTACTTTTAATATATTTTAATACCAAAAAAGGAAAATCTATTCAAAATATTTGCTAAAAGTTAATATTTTCTTCAAAGCATTTTTTTAAAATCAGGACAATTCCCTGACACACATGAAATCTATGTACTGTACCTCCCAAACAGCTTTGCTAAAATTTCTACAGTTTTTAAATTTTACAAATTGCAGTTTATTGGTCAGCCATTTATGTAGCATCCATGAAGAACACTATAAATGATGAAATAATTAAAATTCTTCTCAGACAGAGCAAGGCTGTTTGGGACAGTATCTGTTAAAACTTTCCTTTTCAATGACTGTAATTCCTTGACAAAAAAAAATGTCTCAAAATTAAATGGACTTCTTAGTCATCTAATAGTCTAACACATTATGCCTGCAAGTGCTTATGCAGAAGTTTAAATTTCAGGGTGCTTGTCATGCATTGTACTAGTGGGTAGTTCACTTGATGTATGATTCCTTGAAGATTTTGAACTCTTAGTTTCCTCCTGTACTTCGAATTAAGTGCCATTTTTAGAGGGTTGCATATCTATTCAGGGACTGTTCCGGGGCAGGAGAGAGAAAACAAGCAGTTTTCAGAGTTGCTGAAAGACTAGGTGTCCTAATGTATTTATTCTAACTTACATTTGTAACCCTGAAATTACGACATATTAGCCTCTAAGCTCAACCTCACACATGAATGCTTTGATTAAGTGTATGTCCTACAACAGTCAAAACACAATAGTTCTCTTCATTTTCCCTCTTGTTGTGACACCTGCAGAAATATTTTAATAGATGGGCTCCTCCCTAGCTAAGGATTTTTGCGACCAAGACCAACTGCTACTCTCAGATTTTTACATTGCCTATCACAACAGATCTTTTTTTAATTTATCTGTTATTATATGAATAATTATTATTTGTAAACATATACATTTAAACTCACATAAAATTATATGAACTGTTGCAATATTGGCAACTGGTAAGTATGAAATTTAATATGCAACCTGAGATTATGGGGTTGATTCTTAGAAGCTCTTGAAAGACTGAGAAAATAAAACAGGTAGTAAGAAGCCAGTGTTTGCAGCACTGTGAAATCCATGCCCAGGTTGTCTATGGATATATCCATCACCCAACCAATGCTCATGGTCATATTCATCCACACAAAAAATATAACCCAGTAGAAGACATCTGAAACATTTGAAATGGAAGCCAGAGCATTTCTCTCTTTATTAGAAGGAATTAGATCATGCTTCACAATAATAATTATAGACTTGTGAGAGAAAAACTCAGCAGGATAGAAAATGTCTCCAACTGACATTAATAGAGAGGAATCTTATAGTTCCAGTAATTCAAGTCAACGAGCATACCCAAAGCTTATTTGAGCTCAGATTGACATGTTCTTTGTTTTAGACATTGCAGTCTCAGCAAAACCACAAGCACTGAAGTGTTGTGTTTGCAGCACAGCTCACTGGTTTTGGGGTTTGGGTCCTTCAGGACCCCATAATCAACCACTGAGTTGCATCAGGCTACATAAAGCTCACTTTTTTCCTTGTGGCTTTCCTAGGCTTCAGATCCCCCTGTTTTTCTTAAGGCTTTCCATGTATGATGCCTCCTTGGGTTAGTGATTCTTGATTGCTCTAAATCTGGGAAAGGACTAATGCCAGTCAAAACAGCAGATGGCTTATCTCAAAATGACTAAATAAAACAATTATAAAACAATGCTATAGGATGTTTCCAGTTGTATTAGTTGTGCAAAGATTCCAAAAGCACTAAAATGATTTATTATCAACAGCATGGAGAAGAAACCTACAGCTGTATTTCTAGTTGTAGATTTTACTGTATTTGTAGAGTTGCAGTTTTTATTGTATTTTTAAGGCGACTGACTCTTTTTCTTTTATTCCTTTTTAGTTTTTAAAACTAATTTTAAACTTTCTTTCTATATATTATTTAATGTGTTCAAGTTTTTTTTCAACATATTTGGGAAAAATATCTTTTGAAAAAAGTGTAAGATTTATTAAATTGACCTTATTTGTATTTTTGCAGTGATAAATGCAGGTCAGATAGCCCAATTACTGAAGAGGGCTTAAATGCACAACAGTGGTAGAACATAACTAAGAAAGTAGTCTTCAAGGACTGGAAACTACAGCCCTTTTTGAAATGAAAATAATAATCAGAATTCCTTCAGTGCCATCTCTTATGATGGATTACTTCTAAGGGAAGATTAAAACATTCAAAAAAAATTCTGGTTTCATTGCTACTGTTAAAGTACTTGTTTTGAAAAAAACACACAAAATATCACACCCTTTTGAAGCTTCCTACTTTCTACTACTTTAAACAACAGAGAAAATATTTAATCATGAACTACGTTTGTTATTTATTAAAACATAGAAATTTAACAAGAGATACAAAAATAATTTCCAAATTCCAGTTGCAAAAGAAAAAAACAAATAGCTAGGTCTATGTGTATTTTTCTGCCCAATGCAGAATTTAGTTTTCCTCACCGTGTGTCTCTCCTTATATAGGAAGGATAGAGGAAGGATAGACAAAGATTTGCCTGTTTCTTACTTCTTTTTTAATTACTGCCATTTTAGTAAGGGAAAAAAAAAAGAAAAATCACAATTAAGCAAAACATATGGCTAACTTCTCACATTCTCTTGCCTTGATTACATTCAGTTAAAGTGTTCTGACAGTAATACAATTATGTAAATTATTTAGACCATAACTCCTCTTGAGTTGAGTGAAATATTTTGAAAGAATTGTTTCCAAAGCAAAGTTTAATTCATTTTTATTTGGGATTTTGCGTAAAAATAAAAATCAGTAAGCTATATATTCCATGCTTTAGTATTCTTGTGTAAATGACTAGTTAATAACATTGTAAATTAGGCTTTGCCCTTGTCTACATGGCTTAAAAAATTTTGATCAACATTACAGTAGTCACGTTCTAGCAGCAGAAATCCTTGCAGGGAAGACAAAGGTTTTTACAAACATTGTGAAAATACTAAAAACACAGAACAACTCCTGCTAATAGCTGAGGGGATGTTGTTGTGATAAATGACTATCAAAGACTCTTACAAAATGATCTGCAAGTATGTGATGGATTTCAAAATGATTGTTCTGATATTGTTTACGACTATTGTTATTAGTTTTCACAAATAGTTTTATCTAGCTGAGCTATTTTTTACCTGCTTCAATGCTGTCTGAGAGAAAGTTTCACAAATACTTTTGAAAATATAGTTTTTCAAAAATCCTTGGCAGAAGAGATAGTCTAAAGATCTTAAAAGTTACTCTGATTACTTTCCTGTTTATGAATTATGCTGTGATCAGAGCACAGAAGAGAAACAATTCTCTGTAATGCAGGTAAGTACTTTCACTGCTGGTAAATAAACAGCCTGATAATCCCAAGATAATTTGTGCAATCGAAGGCTACAATGATAATGCATCCACCTAAAAAAAAAGATTGAGGTTCACCATATTACTTTGTAGCATGAGAATACTAGCCTTTTTGAAAGGCAATGTAACAATCAATAGCTTGAAATGACTTAGCATAAAGAGTTTGTTGTCATCTACGAATAATGAATAAGCTTTTCATAAATAATTTCTGAAAAGTGAAAACGCTGTTCTTCACTAAATTGGTTACACTGAACGGTTCATAGTGTTATTTTTTTGACAAGTGTTTCTTGTTTACTTTCCTCTTTTCCTATTATGAAAGCATAGATTAGTATAAAGCAGCATGCAGAACTGGAAAATATATATTTTAATTTTTTTGCAGTTCATTGTTTTTCAGATGTCTGATATTGTATTAAAAGAACATATGTTAAATATTATGTTTATGTGGAATCGTGATATTTGTTCCAATCAGCCAATGTTTGGGGCTTTCTTCATTGGAAAAAAAAAGAAGCAATCCTTTATCATCTACACAATCTAGGCACTTGTTCATGACCTTGAATAAATTAGATTTTCAATTGGAAAGATAAATTCCATATAATGAATAGCTGTTAAATTGTTTCATTCCAGGAAAACTAAAATTTTCCTATTTGGACTAACCAGTAAAAATCCATAAATTAACAACAGATCAAAAAAACCCACCAAAAAGAGATAGATTTTTTTAAAAAAATATATAGCTACAACTTAATTAACTAGGCTTACAACAGTACATGTGTCTTAAAGAACAATTGGTTAGATAAGTAATGACAGAAGGCTGCCATTACATCAAAAAACAATGGTTGGACAGGTTATTAGGTATGTAAAGTTTCTAAAGAAAAATGGTTTAGAAACATAATGGCATAGACACAAAATAGCTTTGGGGTTCTAATGCTACTATTGGCCTAGAAAAGTACAGTATAAGCAAATTGCTTATAAGCAAATTGCTTCATCCACAGTGAAAGCAAATGTAAGGACAAAGAAAATGGTACTGTGAATCAGACATCCTGCTTATCTGGGGTTTTGACTGTAAAACCATTAATCTTTGAAAATAATCTTGGCACTTATTCCTATATGGCTGAAGAGGAACAATACAATTTATTCTTGTTGCAGTATCTCTTAGCTTGAAATGCAGTCAATTTTATTTTATTTATACCTTCTGTGAACAAAGTTAGAAAAACTTTACGTGTTAAATTGTTCTATTTTTTAAACACTGCAACCATACAAAAAATAAAGTGGAGAAGGCATTACTGATCAATCAGTGAACAGCGAACAGTTTTATCTTGGTGGAAAGGTGAATGTTTCATTTCAGGAAAAAAAACATTGAAACTGCTAAAGTAGTTCTGACCATTACAGTATAGAAGTAATAGCTTCTCAAAGGCATGATAAGTCTCAGGGAAAGCTTCTTTCCAGTTCTGTTTCCAGCCTGTAGTCAAGCATACAAAACACACTGACATGAAAAAAAGATTTCTCGTCAATGTAGTCAGAAGGCTACTTCTAAATTCAAACCTCCACCGCCTCCTGCTACCTGATACTTGAGGAAAACACAAAAGCAAGCAACGACAACAACAAAACGTGTCTAACCATTTGTATAACCCTTCCCAATGCCTGGAGGTGAAGTAGTATAGAATAATATATGATTGCTAAATCAATAGGTAGAAAGAACTGAAATTATGATGATAATATTGCAGGTATTGTGTAAAACCATTCTTGTTACTGGTCTGCTTTGGAAGGGGATATTTACAGTTACATAAATTCCCCTTTCAATAGAAAATACCATAAGCATTTAGCCTCATTCTGTGAACACACATTTCTTAGAATGGCTCCAGAAAGAATAAAGGGGACATAACAGAATAATATTTTAGATCCTGTTATAAATTTCAGTGCACATAAGTAGTTAATTGTGCCAATCTCACTGCTAAGAGTATGGGTCTTTTTCATGACTGCATTTGGCTTCCCACAGCAGTATGTTATGTCCTGGCATAACTTTAGCAGAAAGCTCAGCACCATTATATCTCTTTTCCATGTTTAGCTACGGATTTGTAAAAATCAAGCCATGAATCAGTTTACTTCATCACTCTGAATTACATCAGCTACGTAAGCCATATATCATAGACTCATTTTCCAAGTCTATGATAATAAATTCTGCTTTCCTCCAGAGACAACAGAACCTGGAAACTTGTAATGGTTCATTAGGTCTTATCCATGCTGTTTAAAGAAGCAAAAAGGTGTATGCGTTCTAAGGTATACTTTAGGTCATCTCAAGATACGCTTGCAAACAACAAGGCCCAAGGTGGCTAACTCGTCTGATTTTATGAGTTATGTAATTTTATGTAGCTGGAAGGTACAGGATATTTGCCATATATTAGCCACCCAAAGATGTGAGCCCAGTACTTATGTGGTTTATTTATCCCTGTACCTGGGGTTGGAATTACCCAGTATTACTCAGAATTACCCAGGGATTACCCATCCTTGTCATGGCATCCCTGCTGTTCAACTATACAACAAAATCAAGGTATGAGATCTGCACTTACACTAATACACAAGAAACAAAGCTACAATAACAATTCAATATCTCCATTCCAAATATAAATAGTAGCCTTTGTTCTGAATGTATGATCTTGCATTTTGCCATTTAAGACTATTTAACTGGGAAGTTTATATCCCTGTCTTAAAGTCACACAATTTCAGTATTAATTAATTACCCAAAAGTATACTTGCAGATATAGGTCTCAAATGTTATTCAATTTATTAGACTTTAAGTAGTTTTATCACTTAAAAATATTTTTTATAATCTTCTAACGGAGAAATATTTTACTATATCATCATAAAATCATTACTCATTTTTGTATGTCTTTTATTCAAATGGTACATTCTGAAAGGATAATGTGTAAAGATACTATCTATTTTTAGAGGAGCAGTGGGACCAATTTAACAAGTGATTGTAGAAATATGGTCAGGAAAAAAGATGATTCAGCTCAGAGAAGTACAAGGTTATACGTCTGGGGAGAAGTAATCCAAAATCAGATTCTGTAGAGGAGAACTATGGAGAGTAGGAATGCTTAGAAAGACATAAGGAAGTAGTATACAGCAGATCTTCCAAAACATATGCATTGCATGAACATAATAAATAAAGAAAATCTATTTCACAAATCTGCAAAAATAAGGAAATATTTATGGAATCTTAATATATTCCAGTGACAACATAGCTTCCCAAAATAATTCTCAGCGTAGCATTCCTGCATGCAGAAAATACTGATGTAGACATTGACATTTCACTCTTTGCTTCGCAGGTTTCTCACATAAAAATAAAAAATAATTAAAAAAAAACCCCAACCATAAACACCATCATAATTTCACTAAAGAAGCAACTGTTCATAAAATAGTTTTAAAATAACCATCACTGGATGCCTAAATGGCAAAAAAAAAAGAAAAAGGCAACAGTTTTTAGATGATCGTCATGTACATTTGAAAATGAAATAAACCAACAGTTTAAGTGAACAAAACATGTTATGCAAAACTTTTACCTTCAAAATAGCTGTCCAATATGTAATAACTGCTAGAAGAACAGTTTTGCACCCATATTCTGTGTATGACGGGTCAGTATTTGCCCTTTCTGCAGTAAGCTGGTGTAAAACAGCATGGAATCGTAGAATCATAAGGTTGGAAGAGACCTCTGAGATCATCTAGTCCAACTGTGCCTGTCTCCCTACTAAACCATAAATCTTTCACTGAGTTGTCTTTGACTGAGTCTAAGAGAGGTTTTTAGAGGAAGAAAGATGAAAGAGCAGAAATAAAATTTATAGAGTTTAAATTATCTAGAGATACCAATAAACATACATCTTAACATTGTCTTCAATATACAGGTACACAAGAATAAGCAAAGGAAACAAGGGAAGATTATTTAAGGAGTGTTTCTTTAAAAGTCAGACTAAAATTTTTCAAAGTTTAGTGATTTTGAAATAATGGGTGTTCATCAGTTATTGAAATATGAATTGAAACTGTAATTGAAAAATCTGCATTCATAGCTGTTAACTCTACATTTAAAAGATTTTTTGGTGTGGTACATGGAGAAACAAAGAAATAAAGTCACCAGCTTACCAATGATCCTGTTTAATTTTATCTGTTATCTCAACCTTCCTTTCTTGAGTATGTATTTTTATAGAAGCCTAACGAGTCTCTGACGGTTGTAGCAAAGGTTCCCTACCAAAAATGCTTGAAAAGACATCTTTACTGAAAGTAGCCTCCAGAATAGATGTTGAGGTCCCACCAAGTTGACAATATCATTACCCAGTTCACTGTAGCTCAAAAATAGAAGCCTATAAAGCCTAGTCAAACCAAGGTACATCGCTACTTTTCCAACAGTTACAAAAGGTCTTGCAAGCATAGATATCTTTATTTAGACAGCTTTTCATGATTGATCTTCCCTGCAAGCTAATCCTAAACAAAACTAACTGAGAAATGGAGCTCTGGTAGAGCAATTGAGTAATATATCTTCAAACAAATGTGTCCCAACAAGGACAGCTAGCTGGGACCCCTGCTAAAGCACTGTTGTCATTTAAGTCTTCTTTTATTCAAGATCATTGTTACCTTCAACACTTAATTACTTTTAATTATTAGAGAAGGGGAAAAAAAAATAGTTGAAACACAATAGCATGTAATCAGATACGTATCTTGAGTATATCAGAACAGCTTTTCCTTGCCTGTTCTCTAATGTTTTCTTTTTTTTCCAT
Source organism: Geococcyx californianus (assembly GCA_013389885.1). Lineage (NCBI taxonomy): Eukaryota > Metazoa > Chordata > Aves > Cuculiformes > Neomorphidae > Geococcyx > Geococcyx californianus. The sequence continues at coordinate 40,982 of VWPV01030515.1, read as the reverse complement.
ATAGAATGGATGCATGCATGCTCATAAACACCTAGCAAAACACACATAACTTGGAGTCCAAAGGAAAACTGAACAACTGTTTAATTAACCTGGTTAAGTTCAAAGATATCTGGATGGCTAGCAAAATTGAGAGTAGCTTAACAGAGGGGAAATAAAAAAAGGAAATCAGAGTAAAAAAAAAAAATCTAATTTTGAAGCAAGACAACTGAAACATGATTTCCATGAACAGAAAAAGGAAAAAAAATGTTGAGGTACAATGTCCTGGCAGTAAAACTGTTATGGAAGGGAAGTCAAGAAGTTTCCTCTCTCTCTGCAGAAGAAATGCAACAGATAACAACAGAGTTAAAAGAATGCTAGTTGAAAGCAACAGTATTAATGATTATTAGAGGCTGAAACTAGAATGCAGACAGCCAGTTCTTCAGCCTTCTTTCACCTATAAAGATGTATTAAACAAAATAATTCAAAAGGATTAGACCAACCGAAGTTAAATCCATTCTGAAGAACTGTAGAACTTTTCTGTATTCGGATATCTGGAAAATCAATTACACCATTACCTAAAATACATTTGAAATCAGTTTGCAATCAGATTCAATGGTTTTGGAAAAGTTAAAATCAAATGCAAGATAAATTTTATTCTAAAACAGAATTGTCTGAAATGGTGCTTTAAGTGGAGAAAATTAAAATAGTCATCTTAAAAAACAGCACTGCTCTGAAAATATGTAATTATCAAAAGGATGTAAATAGTATTGACAAATTACTGACTTATTTTGTTATGCTTATGTACAGTGTGTCAGTATTTAAGGTTTGTAAGTGTAATAAAAGCAGTATATGTAATACAATGCCATGTCCTTTACTTGGGCCACAACATCGCCATGAAACACTACAGACTTGGAGATGTAAGGCTGGAAATCTGTGTGGTTGACAAGGACCTGGGAGTACTGGTTACTAGTTAAATGAATGTGAGTCTGCAGTGTGCCCAGGTGGCCTAAGAAGATCAATAGCGTTCTGGCTTATTTCAGAAATAATATGACCAGCAGGACTAGGGAAGGGATTGTCCCCCTGTACTTGGTGCTGGTGAGGCACCTTGAATACTGTGTTCAGTTTTGGGCCCCTTGCCACAAGAAAGACATTGAGGGAACTAGGATTGTTTAGCTTGGAGAAAAGAGGCTGAGGAAACCCGTCATCACTTTCTACAACTACCTGAAATGAACTGTAGTGAGGTGAGTCTTGGTCTCTTCTCTCAAGTAATAAGCGATAGTATAAGAGGAAATAGCCTCAAGTTGCATTAGTGGAAGTTTAGATTGGATATTCAGAAAAATTTCTTCACTGAAAGGGTTGCCAAGCATTGGAGCAGCCAGCCTAGGCAAGTGATTAAGACACTCTTCCTGGAGGTATTTAAAGAAGTGTAGACATGGTGCTCAGGGACATGGTTTAGTGGTGGCAGTATTAGTTAACAACTAGACTTGATGATCTTAAAGGTCTTTTCTAACCTTAACGAATCTTTGATTCTGTAATTCTCAATGCTGTTTTCACTATTTCATGGAATAGAATAGTTTGGGTTGGAAAATACCTTTAAAAGTCATCTAGTTCAATCTCCTTGCTCGGGGCTGGTGGGGGCATCTCCAAGTAGATTGGATTGCTTGGAGTTCTGTCCAATCTGATCTTGTATCTTTCCAGGGATGTGGCTTCTAACATATCTCTGGGAAACGTATTCCAGTGTTTCGCCATCCTCATCATAAAATATTTCTTCCTTATGTCTAGTTTAAACGTGCCCTGTTTTAGTTTAAAACCATTACACCTTGTCCTATCACTACTGGCTTTTAAATAAAGGTCCCTCTCCAGTTCTCTTGTGGGCTCCCTTTAAGTACTTAGAGGCCACAAAAAGTCTCCCTGGAGTCTTCTCTTCTTCAGGCTAAACGACCACAGCTCTCTCAGCCTTGCCTCATAGGACAGGTGTTCCATCCCTCTGATCATTTCTGGGGCCTTTTTCTGGACCCACTCCAACATCTCCATCTTTCCTGTGATTTTGTTTAACATCCTATTTCTGTGTGTGCCAGTGTGGCTCTAATTTGGCCTAAGAAGTAAAGTATTTGAATTCTTTTCATGGTAAATCTATACATGAGGGACAGATCTCCAATACGACTGCAGCACTTGGCACAAATATGACATGGATTCATTTCTGGTAATGAATCTTCATGGTGCCATTGGAATCTAATCAGATTCACTGAAATATCTAACCTGAACGTAGTATAATTTTTTCTTATGACACAAATGATTTTTTGTGACACAAATGTTCCTTTAAGAAACACCTGCCTCAGATGAGCCTTGTTAAAATCAACAATAGTAAAATAACTCTCCTCAGACTTTGAGAGAGCATATGGCAATTTATATGAAAATGAATTAATTGTTAACAAAATTAAATGTCTCTAGGAAAAAAATAATTCTAAATGTAATTCAGAGCTGTCATAAAACAACTTGTCATTAGCAGGAAAACAAAACTTGACAGATTAAGGAATAATCTTTGTTACTAAATGCACTTTTGCATTTTTATCTCTTTTCAGAGCTACATGGTGTACATGGGAGAAAAATAAATACTGCTATTATGACTTTTAGGTAAATCTAAAAGTGGGATATTTTTATATGGCTGATGTAGACTAGTTAAAGAATTAAACAACAGCCATACAAGCTATGTGGATTTGCTTAAATTAATAACATCAATTTGATTTGGGAATAAATTGCATAATACGTATTTTACAGAAAATAATACTGAAATTCTGTGAGATAATATTTAAGATGAATAAAGATAGAAGTCTCTAGTCCTAATGAACATAATAGAAATACTGTGTTCTGTTTTAAAAAAAAGAGATTGAGATTGACAAGCGTATTTTGTTTATAGAGTAACAAAAATATCTTTTTTGTCAAAGTAATATTTTCAGTCCTTTAATGTTAATGTAAATATATCCAATTTTCTCAGCAAGTTTGAGTTGACATCTACACTGCTCTAGAAATTCACATAGACCAAAAGACAATTGTATCGATCTTTTTTACAGATTTATGAGACTGAATACATAAACTTATATTATGCCTTCTTATGTCTTTTTGTGTGATTTAGTAGGATGGAAATGCAGATCCATATATTCTTAATCTTTAGCAGGAAAGAAAAAATTTTTGAAAATGAAAGCTCTGTATAACAAACGGCACAGACGTGTAGCTGTGGAGGAGTGAATGTATTCAACAGGGAATACACTCCGTCTGATCTTCCTGCATGAAACAAATAAAATTTGGGAATAGGTAGCTTGATCCTGCAAGACATCTAAGGTAAATGAGATAACTTTCCTGTGATTTCTTTCAAACACAAATTATTACTGAAATTATAATTGTTTACACAGTTGACATATGAGTTCACAAATGGCTTTGCTTGTGAAGCCAGGATACCAGGAAAAGGAAGAACTAAGTTCTATCCCAGTTTGTGCTGTATGCCCGTACATTTCACTCTAGACTTAATATACTGGTCAACAAATATATACGTGTAAATTTTCTCTGACTTGATGAAGTCATGATGTTATATATTACTTAGTAACTAAATGGTGCTCTATGATAGTCAGTTTAGTCACCTGCTCTAGTCTTTTCTTTGACTGGGTCTATCTGTAATTCCAGCATGAAAAAAATATACTTTGAAATTACATTACTCATCCCAGTATAAGTGATTCATATACATATAAAAAGGATAGAAGTGTGTCTGAATTGGTTTAGGTTTGTGACATAGTTTAGCCTTTACCTGGCAGCTAAAATATATGTAACCATTTTCAAGAGCCTGGATGCAGAATAGAATTGGAAAAGGAAAGGAAAACTCATGGGTTGAGATAAAAACAGATTTCATAGGAAAATAAAGAAAGAGAGAATGATGACGGTGATGATGATAATAATAATAAAATAATAATAATAATAGAATAGAATAGAATAGAATAGAATAGAATAGAATAGAATAGAATAGAATAGAATACATTAAAATATAACCGCTCCCCAGCTGATGATTAAACCTCCCTAAGCAGCAATTTCAGCAAGTGCAGTGACAGCAGTGAGCACAGAGATCACAGCAAGGACAGTGTTAGTGGAAGATGGAGCACCAACCACAGAACATGGAACACCACCCCCCTAGTCAAATTCCCATTTTTATATTAAGCATGATGTTATGATAAGGAATATTCCATTGGCCTGTTCAAGTTGTCCTCACTTTGCACCTGTATATCGGTAAAACAGAGTAATAAAAAATTCTTGGTTTTTTAGCAACAACTAAAACCATTGGTGGTGGTAACATTCTTACACTAAATCTGAGAAACAGTAGCTGCTGGAAAATTAACTCTATCCCAGCTGAACGTAAACATTACCTGTAAACTAATAAAATAATATGTTTTATCACCATTATTTTCATATTAAATCCAGACCAGAGCAGCTACTAGGAAAATAACTGACTCAATCTCAGCCAAAACCAGGAAACTTAGGAAGGTTAGTATTTATTCAGGGAACAGTGGTAAATACTGTGTTCGCCATCTCTTTTCAGCTGCTATCCTCCTCTCCTTGAAGGCAGTAGTATTTTCTTTACTGAGTTTAATAAAATGGATCTGCAATCTAAATCATCCTTTTTTTCTACAACCATTTTACTTTCTATTTTTCACATTTCAAAATGTTTTCTGATTTTATCATTTTTCTAAGCTTTTTACAAACAATGATGAATATTTATGCCTAGGGATCTCTTTGTCCAAATTGACTGTTTTTTTAAATTTTATATCTAAATACTAAAGAAATAAAATCCTAGGATAACATCATAGGAGGAAAAAAAAAAACAAAAAAAACCCCCAAACAAACAGAACTAAAAGGAAAGCTATTTTTTGACTCCAGGATTTACACTACTAAAATTNTACATTAAAATATAACCGCTCCCCAGCTGATGATTAAACCTCCCTAAGCAGCAATTTCAGCAAGTGCAGTGACAGCAGTGAGCACAGAGATCACAGCAAGGACAGTGTTAGTGGAAGATGGAGCACCAACCACAGAACATGGATCACCACCCCCCTAGTCAAATTCCCATTTTTATATTAAGCATGATGTTATGATAAGGAATATTCCATTGGCCTGTTCAAGTTGTCCTCACTTTGCACCTGTATATCGGTAAAACAGAGTAATAAAAAATTCTTGGTTTTTTAGCAACAACTAAAACCATTGGTGGTGGTAACATTCTTACACTAAATCTGAAAAACAGTAGCTGCTGGAAAATTAACTCTATCCCAGCTGAACGTAAACATTACCTGTAAACTAATAAAATAATATGTTTTATCACCATTATTTTCATATTAAATCCAGACCAGAGCAGCTACTAGGAAAATAACTGACTCAATCTCAGCCAAAACCAGGAAACTTAGGAAGGTTAGTATTTATTCAGGGAACAGTGGTAAATACTGTGTTCCCCATCTCTTTTCAGCTGCTATCCTCCTCTCCTTGAAGGCAGTAGTATTTTCTTTACTGAGTTTAATAAAATGGATCTGCAATCTAAATCATCCTTTTTTTCTACAACCATTTTACTTTCTATTTTTCACATTTCAAAATGTTTTCTGATTTTATCATTTTTCTAAGCTTTTTACAAACAATGATGAATATTTATGCCTAGGGATCTCTTTGTCCAAATTGACTGTTTTTTTAAATTTTATATCTAAATACTAAAGAAATAAAATCCTAGGATAACATCATAGGAGGAAAAAAAAAACCAAAAAAAACCCCAAACAAACAGAACTAAAAGGAAAGCTATTTTTTGACTCCAGGATTTACACTACTAAAATTCTGGTCCTTTAATTGAAAGAAAATTCCAATAATTATATTATAGTTCTATAACTTCTACCCTATTAAAGTTTTCTTTTTTATCTAAAGAAGATTTACAATGTCCCCCACATGATTTTCCAAATTCCACTAAATTAGGGTTGATACTACTACACAGTTCCTGCTGTTTTCATAATGCTGAATTTTAAGAGTTTAATTTTATTTGTCAAAGTCATGAATAAAATTTATTTTTTGCGAGAGATAAAAACTACAAGGAGTAGGAAGGGAAATATTAATAAGGACTTTGAAGCATAGCATACCTGATGACCCCAGGCATTTCAGTCTTTGGTATGAATGAAAAATGATGAAAACCTCTCCATCCATTACATTACACAATACCAGGGCAACCACTAATTTGTATACGATGATTAATCAGATTGAGTCATATATTTATAACAATATTTTTTTAATAATTTTAGAGCCTTTGATTAATCTATCAGACCATATTAAATCCAAAAAATTCTTTGGAGTATCATCATGTTTATGAGAATTACCAAGAGCTTCTGGGAATCTGTTCTTTAATCATCAGGTTAGATCTCTAGTGAGCAAAGGCCTTTTTTTGGTAGTCAATAAAAAAAAATTCCCTGGTGTCTTTTGGTTGTTTTGAAATAAGAGAAACAGTGGTGGCCTTTGACATGTTCTAAAGAGGTCACAAAAAGTACAAATGTTTTCTTGTCAGCTTTCCAAATCGACTACAATTCAAACAGTCTGACAGTAGTATGAACCAAATTTGCTGAATAAAACCGACACATATCCATGTAGGTAGTTTGTGACAGACAATATGCACCTGCTCGTACTAATCAGTGCTCCCTTGCCTTCCCACACGTCTAGTAAATCTGTGCCTACTCATCATTCAGAGAGTGTCCAGGAAAACTTAAATAAAAAAAAGACAAAAAAAAGATCAACCTTTAGCTGATTACCTCTTACTTTCAGCCAAGGTCATGTGCACTCACTTTTGTTTATGTTTAAAAAAAAAAAATATTTTGAAAAAGAGATATTGTTCTAAAATTTATATCCTCTTTGAAATTTTTTATTGAATTTATAATTTCAAATTAATTTTCTTGAACTAGCAGAAAAATTACATTGTAGCACTTTTCACATGGCATTTTGGTACACTCAGTTTTCGCTTTCAAAAAGAGTCATATAACTTGCTAAATAAGATGTAGCAGCTGAAGATCCTCTGGATGCACCATCTGCACAAATTGTTTAGTTCAAGTGTGTACACTTTGCAAGCTAAATAATGAAGATATAACATATTTTAAATGGAAAATATGGAGATATCTGCCTGTAAAAATTTCTCACCTTGATATTCTCGAAAGAAGACTAAAAAAATTCTAAGTAATTTCAGATTTCCAGGTGATTTCATTAAAGACGTTTGTACTGCTTCTTCATCTATATAGCACAAAACCTTTCTCTCCTTTCTTCTTCACAGTTATAGTTTTCTAGCTTATCTCTATAAAATTTACCTTATTTCCACAAGCCAGCATCTTTGTACTTCTTCCACAGCCTACCTTTTTTCAGTGTTTTAGTCTGTCCTGGCTTTACATATTTTTCAGGCCCTTTAGCTTTCTAGATTACAGCTGAGCCCAGGAATTTTATAATTTTTTTCAGCTAAGCCTGTATCATGATGAATTTCTAACCCTGAACGCTTTAGTAGAGTCAGTGATTTTTTGACATGTGGCAGCTGGAAAGAACTGAGAAAACACTAGAAGGCTGCCCCTAATTGATATAAATGTACATATAAAGAAGTTCTAGATATTTTTTAACTTTATTCTTCTGCTTTTAATTTGTTCAGTTAATTATTTCAGCTCAGGTACATTACAGCCAGGTTATAAAATGTTCTGTTACCTCTGATTTAGCAAAAGGCATCTGAGGTTTGGTGTTATCTTTGGTGGTACTCAGTTGTGCCTCAACTAATATCCAACAGTATTGGCATGCTTTACTAGAGAAGCATTAACCGAGTTCCAGCAATTTATTTCACAGACTGCTGTGATTTATTGAAGAAATCATCTGACATAGGGGTAAAGATATGCCCTTATAACCTGTTCGTGTCACTTCCTTTTTGTAGCCAGTGTTGATTGATCAATACCACATAACAATAAAAGGCAGCTATTTCTCCAAGCTGTCTACAGTTTTGCTCTTTCTTTAGAACTGATGGCTTGTGCTGGCATAGATCTATTTCTTCTCTCCTACTCTGATTCTCCAAAGCCATGCTCAATTCAAATCAAGGCTTCAAATTGAGTAATAGTCCCCTTAAATTAAATGTCAGTATTTGTAATTTCCTGAAAAATATTAGCAGTATTTTCAATGTTAAATACACAATAAGAAGCAATATGCTATTTTCCATACAGTAATCTCTACCTAGATTTTTGATGACAAGATGAACAAATATGAGATGAGGCACTCCTGAAAGACACAGGTATTACTTATTAATTATTTATTTACAGAAGAAAAAGCAGATACGGTGAGGATAATAGCAATTTTAAGGTCAAACAGATGTTCAACAGGAGATGAGATTTCTGTCCAAGCCTATTAGCTCTTTGGACAAAATCATTAAATATTTTTTTTTTCTATCTCTTGTTTTTCATGATAGCATCTGTGTGTTCTTCACAGTTGTGTGTGCTTCAAATTTTCTAAATGTTGTGAATAGGATGACAATTTTATTTAAATATCTTTTACACCTTAGTAGAGAACAGGGAACACCATAATGTTCTTGTACAGTAAACTCTTTTATGAAAGTAGTGACTGCACCAATTATAAGGTAAAGATGAAGTTTACCGAAACACCTCACTTTCTTAACAATCTGATCCCAGTGGCTGAGTATTGAAATTATTATAAAAACTATTTAATAGGTATCTCTCAAACACAAGAAAGCAGAGGCACTTCTGTAAGTTGGCATTATTCATTCTGAGTCAACATTACACCATGATGAAAAATAAAACATCCAAATATAGATATGGCTATTTAAATAGCAGAAAATTTTCACAAGTGAGAGCATACAAGTTGTTTCAGCAATGACCTCATTAGTCATTGAGGTCCTGAATAATTTCTGGTTTACCAAACCAGAAAGACTCCATGTGATTGTCAGTTAAAAAGTGTTTCAGCACTTTTAATGGACAAAACCTGAGGTTATGGAAGATTATCTTTGTGGAATGACATACCTGTTATCTTGGCACGTTATCAGGCTTGTATTTGAAAGCTCACATTCTTATCTGTTTGCAAGTAGAGTAAGTAATTGTTATTCTGTAATACTTTATCTTTTTTTTTTAAAAAAAAATGATATTTTAAAATTTTTTTTAGGTTAGAGTGTTTAAACTTTGTACTCTTTAGAGATGGCCAAGACTCAAGAGTATTAGCAGAAAAGTCTGACTGATGCAGGAAAAGGTGGGGATAAGTGTTCAGCAGAAGTAAACTGCTTTAAGAGTACTGAATATTACTGCAATTTCATTGTCTTTACACCTTCATTTCACTTGACTTTGAACCTCTCATTACTATTTCAGCAAGGCAAAGCAGATATAATACAGATACTTTTGATTTACACAATTAAAGCTCCAAAATCAAACAGCTGGTCAGCTTATGCTTTCATCAAGATATATTTAAGTAAGGGAAGAAGGCAAACAAAATAGTCCACAAAACTCACTTTAAAACCTTTAGAATCAAGTATCAGATAAAATTGATCTGTTAATGGGTTCCTAAATGTAGAAATGAATTAAAAGAAACAATATAAAAGAAGAGTTGAAAAATATTAACCAAAATGTAGCACTTAATAAAGCCACTTATGAAAAAACCAAAATTTATTTTCATTTTCTGCCTATAATGTTTATTTCTTGACTTATTTTTTTCAAGGAATACAAACATGGTTACAGTAGCATTTGAATGTCAACACATGACTGAGTAATCATATTTTTCCCCCTTCTTTTGTACTCCTTTAGGGACATTCTCTTTCTACTTTCAAAAATTTGTTCTGAAGTTAGGCTCTTGTCTTCCATGTAAATATCCTTTCAAAAAGAGTATTTAAGAGATTTTTATTGCAGAAATATTACATTAAGTTATTCTTACTAGCTGCTGACATTAGTGTATTTGATAGACAGGCAATTAATTTACTGTTTCTCATTCAAGTCCTTTCAGGAGCATACACAAAATTGTTTAATTGGAAATTATTTTCTAATTGCATCAACTTTACATATTAGATTTCTTCTTTGTTTAGTGGAATAGCCTATAGCAATCAGATATATACCTGGTACATACTGAATTAAGGAGTCTAATTCATTTAATTCCAGAGTACACACTTGAATTTGTTTAGATAAATCATTCCTTAAACTTTAGTTAGCATAGAGACACCTTCTCTCCTAACTGTAATGCTAGTAGCTGCTACATATGTGCCTACCTTGTAAACATATAAAGCAAGAGGAATCTGACAATCTGCTTAAGATACAAAAATATTTATTAACACTTTAATAAGGTTATCTGTACCTAGATACAAGGATTTTTCATCTTTACATTTTAGGAAAAAAATATTATACAACTAAAGAACTACTGTTTGTCTAGATGAACAAACATATCCATTAATGAATAATAAATAGAAACAATGAAAATTCACAGGTGCACCTGGATGATTTTTTTCTCCATCAAAGCAAGAGAATAATCTATTTTATTGTTGAAAATATTGACTTGTTTTCCACTCAAACCAAAATATTTTCTTCCATTCTGCGTAAGCATTGACACAGCTTACAGCAAAAAGATATGTCTGGCTAGGTAGAGCCCTCTATGCCCAAATAATTCAGGCACAAACTGGTAGGGCTGGATTCACTCTATCATCTCTCTGCATGTAAAACAATGTGAAATTCCTAATATTTCAATGAATTGTCTCAGCCAGCATATTTTACAGTGTTCAGATGGCATTTCATTATTTTCTTCTGTTGGAGCTGGTTTAATTTACATTAAACAGTTTAAATATTCGTTGAGCTAGTGAAAGAGAATGCAAATGATGCTAATAACCATACATTTTTTGGTTTTTTCTGACTTGAACTTTTTTCTACCTCAAAAGGTTGTATGGGAGGTTTTAGAGGACTTCTATACATGTCATCTCACAGATACCTATGAGAAGTAACTTTCTTGTATGTGTGCAAAATTTTTAATTGAGATACTAAACCTTCAGATATGGCCATAAGGCAGGTGAGGTGTGTCTTCACAGTTCAGCCACTGAATATGTAAACACTGAATTTATTATGAACGCATGACACATTTATACTGTCATTAGTAGATACAAAGTTTCTCAAAAGCGCCAGATGTCCAACACATCCCCCAAGGTCTGCACACATGCACAGCCTAATTGCAAAAAGCACGCTTACCTAGTGCAGTATTTCCTTCAACATATTAGCCTTACAATCTCTTCATCTTCTTTTCAATAGAGAAACTACTTTGCAGTATCTGCTCCAATGTAAATTGAAGACTACACAGCATATGAAACAGTGGTAGCAGGAAAATCTATGAAAATTACCTACCCAGAACCGAAATTTAGGCAACTCATGAGAAGTGCAGTTTCACATTCACGCAGATGTAGTGAAGAATGGAATTTAACTTAGGTGAAAAGATTGTTAATCATGCCATTCTATTCCATTACCCATGACAAGATATCGCAAATGAAATTATCTGGTGCATTGAGAAGCTGTGAATAATTGATGACTTAGTAAATCTGCACTTATTTTTTTCTTATCTTCCAAAACTAATGGCTAGATCTAGAGTGAGATAACAGCAGAAAATTATATGCTTTAGTAGTCGCTTTCTTCTAGAAAATACATTAATCTTCCAAAACTTTGGCAAATCCTTTGGTTGTTCCTTAAGAAAGAGGCTGGATCCTGAAGCTGCCTTCTGTATGTACCATTGCTTCATTGATGGTCTATGGACGGCAAGCACAGATTTGCCACAGCGAGTAACATGTTATTGTGCTTACACATGCAGCCCTTCCTGCATCCTGGAAAGAGTGTTCTGTTTATACTTGAAATCATCCATGTGCTTGAATGGAGGCTGCAACGCAGTCCGACCTTCTGTATAAGCCAGGGCTTGATATACGGTACAGACATGGGGAACCTGGGCACAGTGCTCTTCTGCAAGTCTGTGATTCATGCGTGCTTCACCTCACAAGTTTTTGAAGGAATAAATATTTTAAAAGCTGCAAAGTACTTCTAAATCTCAGTATTGAGATTTAGAAGTAATTTACATTTTAAAGAATTTACATTTTAAAAGAAAATTTTAAAAAAACTTACATTTCTGCATAGATTTTTCCTCAGGTAAAAACTTTGTAAAATTAAAGAGTGCTTTCCTGCATTACAGATCAGAACACATGTACACTGTGGGAGAACTACACTGAAGGATTTGATTTGGGAAAATACAATACTAAAGAGAGTTAAAATAAATTAAACTAAGCTAAATAATGGACAATAATTGCGCCACTTGAGGTTTCCCACCTCTGGAGTGGGCTTCTGGGTGCATTCGTGACAGACCCTGGCCCTAGCTTCATAAAGAAGAGAGGCCATAATGACACAAACTTGCAGACAAACCACAAAAAGTAAGATATATCTGACATGTAGAGAGAAGTTAAGTTTCCCTAAAGCTGTCATAGCAAACCTGAAAGGGGAATAGGTGAAGGACTGGGAGGAAATACTCTCCTGTGTCCCTCCCCAGGGATAGGACTAAATCCCCAGAGGTAACAGCTTAAGCTCATGCAGGAGTACAACCTTGAAAATACATTCCAAATGAGACCCGCAAGCATTGAATCCATAATACTATAAACCCAAAATAAGCACTCAATAGTAATCACAGTCACCTGAGTTCTACTAATTGATATGCTAAGGTGAACTAAGCCTGCGAGGCCTTTTGGCATAGTTCTGTTCCAACAAAAAACAAATGCCTAGAACAGTATCGACCATATGGACCCTAAACACAATAAGCACATGTGGACAAAAGAACTGTTATCCTCCTGCTTTGGCCTCGCTTTAGAAGCCAATTTATGTCTAAGTTTATGGAAAATAAAATGTCTATATGGACTAGACAAGGGGCCCCTTCCCAACAACCACCACAACCTTTGAAATTAATAGAATTTTATCCGAAAATCCATAGAAAAGGGTAACAATTCTTAACTATAAATATACATATACATATATATATATATATCCAAAACAGAACAGAACAAGCAGCAACACTGGAACCAAAACCTTTAAACAATTTAAATTACATCCCTGCTCCTTCCAGTGCAATTATATTTACAGACTGCAGGATGTGATGTCACACCTCAGGAAGCAGCTGTCATGGAGGCCACCCCTGAGCTCTGGCGAGGCACTTTCTTTTACCTTTTGCCAGAAAAGGGAGGGGGGGGAAGATGGTTGGTGTAGGGCAACAACTTCTCTTTGGGTGATGTCAGCTCCCAGGGACTCTGCAGCAGTTCCAGGTAGTGATGACTGGAGCTGAACAAAGGCTGCTCCCTCCAAGATGCCTCCACCAGCCCAGCAAAATGGTGGCTCCTGCTCACAGCAGTTGCTGAGGGGAAAAAAGTGGTGCCAATCCGAAGAAACCTCTCACCTCTCTCCCCACTCACCTCCGCTCAGCCACCAAGCTGGAACTCAGAGCAATCAGCCACCCCCCTGTCACCCATCCTGTCTCTTTAGCTCTCAAATCCTCCCGTACTGGCAAGGGAGAGAAAAATTCCCTGAAAGATTTTGAATCTATACCATATATTAAAGGATTTGATTTGAGAAAACACAATACTAAAGAAAGTTATAATAAATTAAAACTAAATTAAATAATGAACAATAATTGTTGGTTTCTTTTTTCCTGAAAAAAAATCCAATATTTCAAATTAAAATGACTTCCTATGCAGCTGTACTCGCTACAGTTGATAGGAAACAATTGATTGCAAATTGTATTGACAGACCTTGGCTGAATATTATTACCTCAGCTAAGAAAGACTCTCATTAAATTAATGATAATATGAGTATTTCTACTTTACAGCACTTTAGTATCAGAAAAAAAGAAACCATCACATTTATAATTAATAAATTTTATTGCTTCTGTTTACAATTGCTGAATCATGTCATTTAATTGAATTTTAGCTTTTCAGTTACTATTATACAGAATATTAATTATGCAGCAAATGCAAATAAAACAGCACCTACTTTTTTTAAATAAAATTATATTCCAATTTCTTCATGAAAGATATACATCCTATCCTAAGACAATAAATTCTCCCTCTCAGGGTACATAAACCAAATAGAGAAACCAGACATTAAATACTGAGTTTTACATAACTTCAGGACAAAAGATTCTGAGGCACTTGTAAGCTGATAGCTTTGACTTTCACAACCATATCATGGTACATCACTTTGACAGTTCAAAAATACAAATAAATTCAGGTTTATTCAGGCCCTTGAAGTGGAAAGGGAAAGGAAACCAGTGGGTCACATGGATCACAAAACTGAAACCAAACTTCTGTCCTTAATTTGAATTTTGGACTACAGATGGAGAGTGTTGCCTGTTGAGAATCCCAGGACTCGTTCAGTTCTCCAAGCACAGGATTCCATTGTACCTGTGATGCCTGAGGTTCTCATCTCCAACCTCCAGCTTCTGTGGGAGGCAAGAGTGTGGTTTCCATAGGTCCTGAGCCATAGGTGTCAGAACTGGGCTGCTGACGTAAATGTTCTTAGGCATCAAAATGACATGGCTGTTTGTTTAGGGGAACTGAGCTGATTTTTATCTATTAGCAGAAATTTGTCAAATAGGTCTATTTATTTCTGCAGCCACTGTTTTATGGAGTTTCTGTCCTTTTTTATTGACTTTGTTTGTGTTCCATTTAGCGCCTGGTTTAGGTCATCTCTTGACCTTCATCCCTGATCTTCTCTATGGATTCAGATACAACATGTATTCAACCTGTCCCGGGAGCGGAGCAGGTATTTTATTACAAATCTGGAAGAAAAAAGAAAAAAACATTTTTTTCATTCAACAGTAGATCTATAAACCCATCTCCACCATCTATCTAGATCTATGTTGCAGGGTTAAAGAACAGGTGGAAGTTTCTGTCCCAGTTACTGGTTGCTGATGCCCTGAGAACTGCCTGAAAGAGGGAGGAGGTCAGTTGGACATCTGTGATACAGTATCCTGGTGTAACAAACATGTACAGATTTTTTGTGTTATCAGAATCAGCACAGCTCTGTTCCTGACACTGAAGATTTAAAAATATTCTTTTTTTATTCCAAAGACTTAAAGAGCTGTTTCTTTTTTCAGAAAACCTCTGTCCAAAACATTTTTCTTCTTTCCTTTTTTTATTTTTTCCTTTCCTTCCCTCTCCTTGCTCCAGGGAAAGACTGGCAAATTCACAAGAGTTAAGTGGCCACCAAGCTATAATGTGGCTTATAAATCTCAGTGACAGCACTCAAAGAAATCAAGAATGTTTCAAGAATGTTTCACGCTTAGTGCTGCAACATCTTCAAAATCAGGGTGCATGTCTACAGATTTAAAGTCAAGTCAGGAGAGAACTAAAATTCCTTTATGGATATAAATGAAGTATATAAATGTTATAGTGTTTCTTCCCTTACATTTCATTATAATCATAGCATTTCAAAACATATTTTATAAAGATAGGATTCTTACACTCTTATAGATACTTTACTTGCTATCTTGAACTGAAAGGCAAGTTAGTTTCAGCTGATAGAAATCTTCAGTGTTAGCTCCACTTCTTGTAGTTTAGGAAAAATGAAAATACTTACAACTGTTATTGAATGACTGCAAAGACATCTATCTGATATTAAAGTAAGTTTACACTAGCTACTGGACTACAACAGATTTTTTTAATATGAAAATTGCTCGCATAGGCTATCATTTTAAACGTGACCATTTGAAAAGCAGGTTCTATTATCTTTGTAGTATATATAGTATATAGTAATATATGTAGTATATATAGTATTTCGTAGTATAAGAGTCACAATGTGTAGCATTGAAAGTAATCACTTGTTCCAGCATAAGCAACCTTTTATTCTTCTGCTAAATGCTTTGTTATAATTTACTAAAAAAAAATATTGCTTAGTTTTTCAGTCATAATATCATAGAATATCTCAAGTTGGAAGGGATATATAAAGTTCATCAAGCCAAACTCCTTGCTCCTCCTTTCTCCTTCTTTATCTTACTGTAAACCCTTGACAGCTCTTTTCACGTGTGCTTTAACAATCCCAGGATGAGTTGGATGGAAACATGAAAGCCCAGGAGGTGAGGAAAGGTGTAAGCCAATGTCTATCAGAGACCTACATTTGTTTTACAGAAGGCATAATGAGGAACCACATAAATGAGTAAAACAGCAAGGAATTTCAAGACAGCCATCATGAGGAAAACAAAGAAATACAACTGATGCAGCCAGAATGTGACTCAAGAACATGAACATAAGAAAAAGTTTGGAGAAATGGCTTTTTGAATTGACAGCTTACTGAAACATTTTTGCTATATGTATTTAAATTGTGTCATGGTTCATTTCTCCAGAGTATAAACAGGATTTTTCATATTCCTCTACAAATAATCAGCTGTATCAGAGAGAAAAGCCCAAACTATTATCGCTTTCTCCACTTAGCTGAAACAAATGTGTAATCAGCATTTCTGAGGACCTCAAATTTAACTGCTTTCTTTAATATATATTAAGGTCACAATATAGAGATGGAAGAATTTAGAATGTGTACATTAAATGTTTCATATAATTTGATTCAATAACTCACATTAAATCCTGAAAAGACCAGTCTGATGTTATTCTTTAGTGTTTTTAGTCAGGCTTGGATACTTTATAATGTTATGAAACTCATTTTTATTCAAGAGATATTTTAATTTATGAAATTTTAAATATGACAGTTGTCTGTCATGCATTTCATGCTTTTTTAAAGATGCATGTGAGAATAAAATGCTCAAATCTGTCTTAGGAATTTAAAATATCATATGTAAACAAAACCTGTCTTTTCACTGGCTGTCCAAAAATGTTAAAACAAATTTGTTGCCTTTACCTTTAAACCTCATTGTAAGATACTTAAAAAATGTCAAGAAATTGAAGAGGCCTCTGTGACTAAAAGAAGTACCTTAATCTCATCAGGAGTCTTTACAATTACAATAAAGTTGAAAAAAATTTCTGAGGCTTCCATTCTTAGATATTTTCTAACAATCAAGGACAGCAGAAACATCACATTCTTTTGTTCCAGAAGCAACATGGCTGCTTTAGATCATATTTCCACAGGAAGATGTGTTTTTCATAGGGTACAATAATGAAACAAGACCAGAGTGTGGTAAAAATAAATCCTAGAGTTTAAAGTAAAATTGGAAAACTGTGATGACTTAAAAATATAAAACCTTAAAAATATAATTTAGAAACTTTAGATTTATTGTTTCCCAGCATCATTAATGTACCTAAAATATACTAATTTCAACTTGACATTAGTATTATTATTTCACCGTATCACTGGCAATTCAAATACAGACCAAGAAATAAAAATTAAAAATCAAAGACTATGAATGATGTGTTGAGCGTTCAGTCAAAACTATGGCTCTAAATGGATCCAATTCTTTTAAGATGAAAAAGTATTCCATATATGTTCTTACAGACAGAGTTCTAGAGAAAGGTCCATGCAGGGGAACATGGAAACTGAAGTCCTACTGACCACTCACTATAACAATCTAAAGTTCATTGGCCAAAAAAGAGAACAAAGTTTTCAACATTATATTACACAATTTTCTTGTGTCCAAATTGAGATATTGTATTCTAGGTGGATGGTTAAAAGAGTGTTTGGATGATGGGACTCAACAAGATATAAATGCTAATTGAGACCCTTGTGCATGGCAGGAGGAAGCAGTGCTCATTGATTGGACAGGCTGGACCAATGGGCTGATACCAGTGGGATAAGGTTCAACAAGGCCAAGTGCACAGTTCTCCATTTGGGTCACAACAACCCTGTGCAGTGTTACAGGCTTGGGGAGGAGTGGCTGGAGAGCTGCCTGGCAGAGAAGGACAGGGGGGTGTTGGTTGACAGTCAGCTGAACATGAGCCAGCAGTGTGCCCAGGTGGCCAAGAGGGCCAATGGTATCTTGGCCTGTATCAGACACAGCGTGGCCAGCAGGAGCAGGGAGGTGATTGTGCCCCTGTACTCGGCACTGGTGAGGCCGCACCTCGAGTGCTGTGTTCAGTTTTGGGCCCCTCACTACAGGAAGGACACTGAGCTGCTGGAGCGTGTGCAGAGAAGGGCAACGAGGCTGGTGAGGGGGCTGGAGAATCAGCCCTATGAGGACAGGCTGAGGGAGTTGAATTTTTTTAGCCTGGAGAAGAGGAGGCGGAGGGGAGACGTCATCACTGCCTACAACTGCCTGAAAGGAGGTTGTGACAGGGTGGATGCTGGGTTCTTTTCACAAATGACGAGTGATAGGATGAGAGGAAATGGCTGCAAGTTGTGCCAGGGGAAGTTTACATTGGACATTAGGAAGAATTCCTTTACTGAAAGTGTGGTCAGGTATTGGAACAGGCTGCCCAGGGAGGTGGTGGAGTCACCATCCCTGGAGGAGTTTCTTAGGAACATGGTTTAGTAGGGAGACAGGTATGGTTGGACTCGGTGATCTCAGAATTCTCTTCTAACCTAGTGATTCTGTGATTCTATGATTGTAAAAGAGAGATTCCAACTTTATATTAGGACATACTCTTTCCCCATAAAGGCAGCCAAGCATTGGATCAGATTGTTCAGAGAGGTTGTACAGTGTCCATCCTTGGGAGTCTTCAAAACACTGGATAAAACCTGGAGCAACCATGAATGATCTCATAGAGTTCTCTTCCAACCTGAGACATCCTGTGATTCCATACAGAAGAGATTTTTTTTCTCTTCTAATTCACTTTAGGTGACAAATTCTGAATATGACTGTTTGGGGCAGATTCTCTTCTCTATGAAGAATGTTATTGACAAGCTCTGAGGTGATGGGAAATTTCATTTGACTGTTTAATGCATCAAATTATGCAGAAAATTATTATCAGCTTAAAAATTATCTGCCCATTCCTCAAACAGGACCATTTGTTTATGTCCATATTTTCTGTTAACGATCTTATCTCTCCAGCCCACCAGCTAATGCTGTACTGTACCTCTCCATCTCTCTTTCCTGAATCCATACACTGTTGACATGAAAAATTACCTCCAGTGCATACCTGATCGATTTTTCTCTTTTCTTTTATTTAATGACTTTTTGAACTATGCTGACGTTGTACTGAATAGAAAGCATAGATGGATTTTGTCAGTGGCTCACTGGTCTATAGTGAAATTAGCCTCACACAAAAAGTAAGCACCACAGGTTTACATAGAACTCCTTAGTTATGTTTCCCTCAGAAGTCAACAGAAGATTTTTATTTGAAAAAGGATAAAGGATGTAATAACAAATCCCACCTCTCTTCTTAACTCTATATCGTTATTTTCCAGATCTATTTCTACAAACATAAAAACTAGTTTGTTTTAAAATCAGAAATATTTGAGGATGTAGCATGTTTAAATTCATATAGAATCTACTGAAAATTGTCTTGTTGGATAAAATGTGCATTGACCACTGGAATATTTTGTAGTAAATATTGTGATTTATAATCCAGAAGAATAAGTTAGGAGACAACATAGGTTTTTTGGGGTTTGGGGGGCTTTGGGGGTTTGGGATTTTTTAAGCAATTACTTATAAATTGACTTGGCTGCAGTGATTATAGTATCACAGTATCATAAGGTCGGAAAAGACCTCTGAGATCATCGAGTCCAACCTATCACCCAACCTACACCTACTCCTACTTGTCAACTACACCATGGAACTAAGTGCCTCATCCAATCTTTCCTTAAACACCTCCAGGGACGGTGACTTATTATAATATGAGAAATACCTATAAACAACCTTCAGGTACAGAGAGAGTTTATTACAGAGAGCTAGACTTTGAATGCACACATTGGTACCATAATGGGAAGGAGAAATTGATTCAGCTACTTTGCTGTTTAGTTCCTTCCAGAGTTTGACATGAAGATCTCCTTTTCCTGGTGATTTATTGCAATTTGATTTCTTGAGCTATTTAATAATTAGAATTTCAGATACTTCCAAGTTGACCTCACTTCACCATTTTGCCTGAATCCTCCTCCTGTAGGTATTGTTTTCATTATTGTCTGTTGTGACAGACGGCATACACATAACTAAAAGAGGCTTTTACAAAACTCTTTAAACTCTGTAGTAGCTGCCTGTCTGATGGTCTAGTGCTGCAGTTCCCTGCTCAAGGATCCTGCAAATAAGGTAGGGAGAGGAAGTCCATACTATGAAGGAGTTTTACTATTTCTATCAGCTAACTCTGTTAAAGTAGGCCAAGTCTACACCTACACTAATCAAGTCAATCACTTCCAGGTTCATTCATGACAAAAGGTCTCCAGGGAAGGGAAAAGGAACATCAAGTGTCACACTGCTTAGCCCCTATTTGCAAGGGGACAGACAAATTCTGTCCAAATTGTATTAGTACTGATGGGTTGCCATCATAGCTCTAAAAAGGATTCTTTTTTGGAGGTTTTTTTCCAATGTGCTGTGTCTAAAAATATGTAAAATGAACAAGTCTTGGTATTATATAATAGGATGAAGCTGAAAGTTTGTGTACAGAGAGGGTACTTATGCTGGGCGTGTTATAAAGGTGTTTGGGACTGTCTGAAAGTGCATGATCTGCTGGGATAATATTGCAGACATACATAGGGAGATGAAGTCAAACTCGATGCAGTTTTATACATATTACCTACAAATATTTGTCCCTAGAGTGCACCATCCTTACAATTGCAACTTGAATTTGGCTTCTAGACAATATGGCTTTACTTTGAAATAAGTACTGTGGGTGAACTGTTTTACAGATAGAGCGCCAACACTGGTGGATGAACTAGTGCCAGTGCTCTGATGAACAGTGTTAGCTCTAACGTTGTAAGCATAACCTACAACTGCTTGCCAAGATTCTCACTCTGTTTGCATAAAACACAAGGGAGATAGACTGAACACACAAGCACTTTGTATCTAATATTAGCAAAAGAGGGCACTCAAAATCTGCAAAATTCTAGAAAAAAATATTTTCTTCAGAGGACAAGTGAAAAATGCCAAGTGCAGAAGACACAAAATCTTCATTATATTCATGCCTTCTATGAGATATCCGTGTCACTTATGTTCCTTGTGCATCTGTATTACTGCTGTCCTAAATATGTCATCTTGAAAGATCTTTGAGACATGCCTTGACTCTCATAACATGCTACATCATTGCCTGATGATCCAAAGTTGTCCACTGTATAAGTAAATCTAATGGTAAAACTTATTCTCAGAGCAAAAATAGCACATTTTCAGAGAAATTAACATTAAAAAGCTAAACAAAATACCTCTGTATTAAATGTAGCTCCAGAAAAAATCTTAATTTAACATGAAGTTATTCTAAATCTGTGCACTGTCTCAGAGTCTGAAATAATAAAATAAGGAAAACACATGTAAAATTCAACTCCTGGGTCAATTTAAGAAGTATAGTATCAGGCAGATTTTCACCTCTTTTCTAGCTCCAAGCTGCCTGTTCCTGTTCCCTGTTAAGAAAAGTTAATACACCTCTCTAGGCTTCAGCTAATCTACACATAATCCATCATTGACACATAAATGAAAGTTGTATTTTGCATAGATATGAGCTGTCATTTGACAGGAAATTCATTCCGGGTGAAATGTTTCACATTGTGCAAACATAGATATGCCAAATCTTTTAAGTGTAAAGCTGCAAGGCAGAAAATGACCTCACGAGGTACTCTATTCAGAACCATATGACATCCAGAATGAGTTCAGGGACATGCAGATGGCAGCTGAAAAAAGGCAACTGATGGCAAATCTCTTAAAGATTACCATGAAGAACAAATACTTTTTTTTTTTTTTTTTAATATAAGTGTTTTAAATTCATTGGAATGTCTTTTTTATTGTGCCTCAAATAGCAGTGCTATTCTAAGTGAAATATCCTTTCAGGATGCAGAGTAAAATGCTGAATTAATATGTACTGAAATTCTAGTTTCAATATGTGAAGAAAATATGAGAGAGTCATGGTGGTCAACATCATTATTTTGCAGCTCCCACCACTACCTTGTCCAGAATGAGCTTAATGTCTTTCCCTGTACAAGGAATTGTGAGAAGGAAGGATTCACCCAGGAGAATAGAGGAATATGCGTTTTGTAAACTCAAGATATTTACCGAGGTAGGGCTCTGATGGCATTTTTTTAATATTATTTTCTGTTTAGATTAAAACTCAAGCAATTTTTTTCAGTTCGATTCAGGATTTTATATTC
The DNA here is from genome assembly GCA_013389885.1 of Geococcyx californianus. NCBI lineage: Eukaryota > Metazoa > Chordata > Aves > Cuculiformes > Neomorphidae > Geococcyx > Geococcyx californianus. Next base: position 18,762 of record VWPV01030515.1, on the reverse strand, counting down.
AAATATCATGCATTTTCTAGCATGTATTTGTGGTGGCAGAGAAGTGTTGAGGCCTAAGCCACACACCTCAAACCAAAGCTGACCTCTAGATGAACCTTCCAAACAAACACCAAATTTAGCCATGCAGTATCCTGCTCATTAGCAATATCCTGTTCATTAATTAAGTATGTATGATTATTAGTAGAAATGTAACTTGCATGAGGTAGTCTGAAGGACATGTTCCTTATTACGGAACATGTATATGCTCATTAGTAGATGAAATATAGTCGGCAGTATGAAGGACATTTTCCTCACTTGGGAAAGTGTAGGCACAATCAGATAGACAAAGAAACTCCCTCGATTCCTCCTGGATCCTTGGCCAGGTTTCAGGTGAAATCCATAAGGAGAATGAAACCAGATGTTCCGGCATTTGATGTTATGTAAGCTTGTCTGTCCAACAACGTAAAAAGCCCGACCCTCTTGCAGTGATTTTAGAGACCTCACCCACAGGTGAACACACTGGGTGGGACTTCCCAGCTGCTGCGACAGGTTCTCCAGATCCTCTCTGCAACCAGGGCTCCCCAGTGACTGCAGATCTGAATGATGGTAAAGTATTCGGGCAATTGGTGATGTATTTCTTCTTAGATACTGTCGCTTACTTTATGTAATACTGATTCACTACATTGTCTAGCTTTGTATTATTGCTGTGCAATATAATTATCTTATTTTTGCTGATTAATGTATCATAATAGATTGGTGTAGACAGTAAAATAAGCTTACCTTCCTTGTCAGTGCCTGTGTCTGTTCTGTCAACCCTGTCCTTTAGGAAAACAGGCAAGAGTATTCATCTCCTGTTTATTTTAAAGTCAATATGAAAGAATTTTCATAATCAATGGATTTTTAAATAGTAATCATGATTTTTGGTTCTGGAAACCTCATTTTAGAGGTACTTTACTGTATGCATGAACTGATCAACCTCAGGATTGTCTTCTGAACAGAAAACTCAGTAACTTTTCCTGTTAGGAATTGAACTGAAAAATGGGAGCATTTTAAAAATGGTTTTTGTTTTATTGTGTAGCTTAATAATGACAACTTTATTCTACACTTATTCCTTATTTTGCGGGGGGGTTTTGACAGCTCATATTGCTAGAAAGTTCTACTTTGAGATATAGATTACAAAACTTATACTTTTCTTGAAATGTGTTTGAAATGACAGTAGCAACATGACTTAAGCTGAGTAGACAAATGTCAAAACCATAAATCTATAGAGATTAGAAAGGAAAAAACAACAAAGACTCAGGTGGGAAGAAAAAAAGGAATTTCAGTGAAGTCAAAATACTTACTGTCATGCAAAATATCACTGAATAAACAAAAATTAAGACAATTCATTTACAAGATTCTGCATCACAAAAACCTTTTTGTAATGGTTAATTACTTTATTAGTGAAACAGTCTTACAAAGAGAGAATCTCAGCAAATAATAAACATATAAAGGCTATTCTTATGTGTAACAAACAGGTTGCCAACTGCCTATTTCATATCTTTCTAACAATTTCTCAGAAAATCCATGAGCAAACCCCTAAATTTCCAAATATTTTTATAATTTTTTTATATTGCTTATAACAATATGTGAACAACCTATTGGTGATCCTGATGAAGCATTATAATGAATTCAAATATACTAAAAATACTAAACAAAACAATGACAAAGTCAGAAAATTGGCTCCAGAGCCCATAACCTTCTGTGAAAAACTACATACAGCATCATATCACATCATATCACATCATATGTGATATCACGTTCTGAATACAAATAGTGCTTGAGAAGATATGAATTGTGACCAGCAGGTTGAGGGACGTGAACTTTCCCCTCTGCTCCACTCTTGTGAGACCTCACCTGAAGTACTGTGTTCAGTTCTGGTGTTCTCAGCACAGGTTGACATGGATCTGTTGGAGTGAGTCCAGAGGAGGGCCAGAAAGATGATCAGAGGGCTCAAACACCTCCCATACCACAACAGGCTGAGAGAGTTGGGCTTGTTGAGCCTACAGAGAGAAGGCTCCAGAAACACCTTGTAGCAGCCTTTCAGTACTTAAAGGGGGACTAAGGAAAAGCTGGGGAGGGGCTCCTTATCAGGGAGTGCAGTGATAGGATGACAGGTAACAATTATAAGCTGAAAGAGGATGCGTTTAGATCAGATATTAGGCAATTTTTTTTTTTACTCTGACAGTGGTGAGGCACTGTAACAAGATTTTCCAGAGAAGTCAAGGATGCCCCTTCCCTGGAGATTTTCAAGGCCAGGGTAGCTTAAGCTTTGAGCAACCTAGACTAGTGGATGGTGTCACTGCCTCTGGCAGTGTGCCTGTTCTTTAAAGTCCCCTTCCAACCCAAACCATTTTATGATTCTGATTCCTATTGTATTTGCATTTATTTTGGCTTGTGAACTGACAGATCCAAAATGTACTACAGTTTCTGCTTGTATGATAACTCAATTATAAATGGAAAATATAATTTTTTTATTACATGCCCCCTCATTCCTGTTTTGATTTTAGGTTCTTTAATGTGACAATTTTTCTTCCCTGGCCATTTAATAAGATAAAATTTATTTGTATGGTTTCACAATGATAAAGTACTTCCAGATTTTTCATCACACTTGAGGCTTCAAGACTAAACTTTATTTCATTTGTTTCTAATGGCATTCAGCATAAAGAATGAAGGTCTCTGAAGGAAAAATGTTCCCCCTTATTTTATTTAATTATTTAATTGCTGTTTAATTTCCAAAATTAGCTTAGCATTGATTTCTGAAAGAACTTCAAAAAATATTAGAGCCATGGCTGAATTTAGATGCTTTTCAAATTGCATTTCTAGCAAAAGAAGCAATAGGCCATATCTAAATAAAACTTTTGTGGTCTTTTCTCTGAAACCAGTCATCTAGGATCCATTTCAGTTCATGCAGAATGAGACCTTTGAGAAGGATATTGAAATCTAAAAACTCAATAGGGAAACAAGGAAAATATATTTAGCTTTTCAGCCCCTTTCCCACAGGGACATCCATGCCTATGAAGATAATCTCTCTTTGATTAGTGAAACCACAGAAATCTGCTGTCTTTCTTTAGGAAAACGCAGGAATACAGGAGCATGGAGAGGACAGGTTTCTGGTATTACCTTGTCGTTTAGTGCTTGTGCTAATTTCTCATTTTTTGAACAAACAGCTGTTGTTTAGGGAAGCTCTCTAGGAAGTGGTAGATCTTGGAAGTGAATGCAGTTATACAGCTGAACACCCACACTGCAGAATTGTGCTTTTGGTTAATTTTCATTTACTTTCCCTCTCCTGGATTAATTCTGTTCCAAGAAAAAGTGCTGAATATCCAACCCTGGAAGAGCCTGCAGTTGTACAGTGAAGCAGGAGTTGTGATGCGTATGGTAAGATGTGATTTGGGATGATACAATGAAAACAAGTTTGGCTGAGATTGATTTGGGCCTTACCTACAGAAGCAAGATTTATGGTCTGATAGGAGTGGATGCGTACCGACAAACAATTAGCACTGGAGGCACAATACACTCATTAGATATATTTTAGGATTATTGCTTTAGATCAGCTGTGGTTTAGTGATATTGTGAACTGGATGCTCACCAGTGGATGCAAGAATAATTATGGATATGCCCCTGGAGGGTTTTTTTCCTCATTTTCATGTTAATTTCATTGAATTAAATACTGTTCATAAGCTCCAAAACAGCTGCATAACAAAAGCTAAAGCAGAGAAAGTAGGGAAAAAAAAGAGAGTTGCTTCAAAAGTACACTCCTGAACCAAGGTAAAATGTTGGTTTAGGATCGCTTGTACAAATCTGGTACACTTGTTGTCAAGGTGCTAAACTACCTGAATATCAAGGGCTGTAGTAAAAAATGGCTCTGGGAAACTAAGGAAAAGGAAAGGGAAGAAAGGGGAAAGGAAAGTAGAAGAAAAAAGGGAAGGTGATAGGGGAAGAGGAAGAGAACGCTGAAGACCAAAGTGAAAGAGGAAAGAGGGGGAAGAGAAAGCAAAACATAAAAGGAAGGAGAAACAAAAAGGGTAGTGGAGCAGATAAAGAGAAAGAGGGGAAAAAGCATCTAGCCATTAAGGACATCTGAAATTAGAAAGCATTTGAACATGTTATTTCAGGACTACTGTCTTGAAAATTTTTAATTTTGAAAACATAATATCTCCCCAAAATCTGTTCTTCCTGCTGCTCTGTTCTTGTCAGTCATGGTTGTATTACTCTGATATATAATTCTATTTTTGTTTTTCCTGTCAAAAATGTAGGTTCCACAACACTAAATATTAAATTATATTTGAATTTGCTTTGTATTTAGTTTGATTATAGCTGAGGGTTTTTTTCAGTGGACATGAGCAATTCACTGTGTCTGAATAATTTGAAAAAAAGAATGTTTAACATTTTAATCTGAATATTTCTTTAAGTCTTCATAAAGTATAAGATATTTAAACTGGGGAAAAATAAAATTTCTAAACTAAAGTTGCCAGAGGAGAGAAACATCAAACCATCCCACTCCTATCAGTTTGATGCCAGCAATACATGCCCAGAGCCTGCAGAAGAGTCACAGGTGAACAGAAGAGCACCTGAAGAATAGAACAAAAAAATTACAACCACTCCCAGCAAATGAGTCAGCTTCATCGGGGGTCCGAATTAAAGTCCAAATTAAATGCCTCTATGCAAACAAATCATAGTATCACAGTATCACAAGGCTGGAAAAGACTTTTGATATCATCGAGTCCAGCCTATGACCCAACACCAACACCTACTCGTCATCTAAACCAACGCACTAAGTGCCTCATCCAATGTCCCTTTAAATACCTCCAGGGACAATAAAATATTGAATGGCCCAGAATATGGAGAAGGCTGAGATAGTGACTTTTTTACCTCAGCCTTCACCAGCAAATACTCTGGCAGAAGGCAAAGGCAGTGACAGGGAGAATGAAGAACCACTCACTGCAGAAGGAGATCAAGTTGGAGACCATCTAAGGAACCTGAAGGTGCACAAGTCTGTGGGACCCAATGAAACACAATTGCAGGTCCTGAGGGAACTGGTAGATGAATTTGCAAAGCCACTGTCCATCATATTTGAGAAGTCATAGTAGGCTGGTGAAGTTTCCACTAACTAGAAAAGGAGAAATATAGCTGTCATTTTTAAAAAGGGAAAAAAGGAAGACTCAGGCACTACAGGCTGGTCAGTCTCATCTCTGTGCCTGGCAAGATGATGGAGTAGAACTTCCTGGAAACTCTCCTGAGGCACATGGAAAATAAGGAGGGAATTTATGACAGCAAACAGGGCTTCAGGAAGGGCAAGTCATTTGGTGGCTTTCTGTGACAGGGCTACAGTGTTGATGGATAAGGGAAGAGTAACCAACATCATCTACCTGGACTTGTGCAAAGCAGTCATCACCACATGACATCCTTGTCTTTACAGAGTAAGAGACTTTGACTAGCTCAGTCTGGAAAACCAAGTGTGGAGAGCTGACAACCTTTTTGCATAATCTGTTTCTGATGGTGAAAGAGGCATATTAAGAGGCAATGATTCATTGTTATTGCCCCTTACTTTTTCTTCTGCCACTGTCAGGATAAGTTTATTTCTCAGAAAGGATGCAGCTCTTTAAGTGCAATTCAAGTTGTTGCATGCTGCTTTTAGGCCACACCTTAGCACCCCTTCTCCACAAGAAACAAGTGCAGCTAACTCAGCTTCTCAATGTCCTTGACCATCACCTTGGCACTACGCTGGATCCATTCCAGTTTCTTAACAAACCTCTTGAAATGGATATAAGTATTCTAGATGTAACCTTACTAACAAAGGGTAGAGAGAGACAAAAATTTTTGTTGAGCAAGTCTAGTATGTGTTTGCTTTGTTTGTGAGGACAGCACAATGTGGACTCAGATTCAGTACATCATTCAGAGTTTTTTCTTCGACAAACCTCAAAAGTTTTCCATTTGCTTAATCAAGTTTTTCTAGGTTCCTCAGAATCAAAGATTGTTCTTCCATTGTGTCAATTATCTTTTTACTAATCTCTGCAAATGTACTGTGGGTGCTCTTTGTGTCATTGTCCACATCGCTGATGAAAATAGTGGTCCGTATGGGTCCCAGTATCTCCCTGATACTACTATCAGCCACCAAGAGGGCAAAAATTCATTGATTTCCACCTTTTGATCTGGGCAATCCATCTAGATTTCAACATCTCAGACAGTTCTTTCTCCCTGACCTCACCTTCCAACTAAGAATGCAGTGAGAGATGGTGTCACGACCTACCAGCATCCAGTGGTGTCACAATGACCGCTCTCCCCTCATCCATACAGACAGCAATTTCATTCTGAGGTGGGGCTTATTGGTCACAATTTCCAATGTTCTTCTTACTTTTTTGTAAAGAGATATGCATCATAATAACCTTGTTCTGGTTATGACAGATGTCTCCCAGTCACTGTATTCTTTTCATAGAAAATAGATAAAAGCCTTGCAACCAGCCAATGCTTTCATCCTACCAGCCAATGCTTTCATCCTACCCAAGTGGCAGATGGGTTTGAAGACACACTGCTCTTCTGAGTAGTCCCTAGTCTAGAGCTCCCCCACTGTTACTTACAACCTTCCTTCTGTAGTGATACTCGCAAAGATACTTGTCTCATTGGAGATGCTGGACACATTTTCTCTGAATTTACTGACAGAATCTATTCACTACTACAGAATCCCTCCTGATTACCTTTAAGTCTCTAGCTAGTTTTAGTTCCACCTGGGTTTTGACCTTCCTGATTTTGTTCCTACTTCCCTACTTAGTAATCCTGTTATACTGTTCTCATGTTTTCTGGCTGTTCTGGTTTTGGCTGGGATAGAGTTAATGTTCTTTGTAGCAGCTAGCATGGAGCTAGGTTTTGGGTTTGTGCTGAAAACAGTGTAGATAATACAGGGATGTCTTAGTTATCGCTGAGAATTTCTTACACAGAGTCAAGGCCTTTTCTGCCTCTTACCCCACCCCACCAGTGGTGGGGATGTACAAGAAGCTGGGAGGTGACAGAGCAGGAACCAGCTGACCCCAAATGGCTAAAGGGATACTTCCACACCATGTGATGTCATGCTCAGCATGGAAAGCTGGGGGAAGAAACAAAAGGAGGACATTCAGCGTTATGGCATTTTGTCTTCCGAAGTAATTATAAGTGATGGAGACCTGCTCTCCAGGAGATGGCTGAACATCTTCCTGCTGGTGTAAATTAGTGAATGAATTCCTGATTTCACTTTGCTTACACATGCAGCTTTTGCTTTACTTAAACTGTCTTTATCTCAACCCTCAAATTTTCATACTTCTATCCTTCTAATTCCCTCTTCCATTTCATCTTGGGGAGAGTGAGAAAGCCACTTTGTGTTGTCGACTAGACAGCTGGGGTTAAGCCATGAAATTGGCCTTGTTTCTACTTCTTGTATGCTTTCTTTTTGCATTTCAGTTCATTGAGAAGCTTCTTCATTATTGAAGTGGATCTGAAAATCCAAGGCTTTCCACACAATGTAATGTTTTGCTCCAGATTTCTCTTTTTTCATTAAAAATCAACTAGATTTTCCTCTCCACAGCAGCTTTCCAGGGATTCTAATGAGATTAAATTAGCTGATATGTGCTCTTCTAAAGACTTTTTCTTTCCAAACTCATTTAAAAAACAATACATAATTCAGGTTGCCAAGCAGAAGGGAAGTGGAAACTACTTTCTGTAATGCCATCTACAGTTCTTAATCAGGCCTAGGATCTTGAGGACTGTAAGGCAATTCATTCCATTCTGCTAAATAGAAAATTATTAAAATCACATCACATAGTTTTTATAACACCTTCTCTCCAGGGTTCTCAAAGTGCTTTGTAATAATTAATTCATTAACTAAGTCTTGTAACATGACTTTGGCATAAAATACTACTGTACTCTAATCTACAAATAAATCTGCTCATAATGAATATATGTATGTCAGCTGAAGAAACGTGTGTACTTATAAGCTTGTGTATTCTTTCAGGTAAAGTAAATGTCTCAGAAAAAAATGAGATTAATTGCCTTTTTGTGATACCTGTCTCCCTTCATTGGTCAGAGACTAGACAATTTCTCAAGCAAATTACCTTTATCCAAAAAGAATCTCTATGCTAAAGATCCATTAGTCTTAAATCTGACCACGTATTTTAGCAGAGGGGTACTTCAATAAATTTAATGGTATAGGATAGGAAAAATATTTACTGTTTTTTTTAAAAAAAGTTTACACTTACAACATCCTCTTCTAATATGGAATACATTTCAAAATCCTTTTCCAGATTCGAAAACAGTGAGTGATAGACTGCCTTGGAATAAGCTGATCATTGTGGCACTCAGGTAGGAAGTGGAAAATATGAATTTTAGGAGCTATCAGACTGGAGCAGGATTCTGAGACACTGTCTTCTAAATTGCTGGTTAGAACTAATTATTGCAAAATACAATTTAGATTTCTTCAATAGATATTTCAAATCTAATCTCTGTGTTACAAATACAGTATTTGTTGAATAGTTCCTGTAATTGACCTATAGAACTCATTAATGTTGAAAAATCAGGAACGCTAAATGTTTGCTATGAAACTAGGCCCTTCCCTAATGTTACAAGTCAAATTTTTTATATAAAATGGGAAATTTGTTTTTCTAGAAAAAAATAATTATGTATATCTATACAGTACATGTTCTATGTTCATTTCCAAGATTTCATAAGCTGCCTGATTTCTCCAGTAGACGTCCTGCTTCAGTGACATGCGCTACTGTAATGTCAACACACACAGAAGGATGGTATAATGGATGAAAATACGTAAACCTTTTTAATGTACACAACTTAATTACAGAATACTCAACTTAATTACAGAATACCCAATGAATGTCAAATGCATGAACAGAACTAGAGAAGAAACCTTCCTTTCAAATTACTATACTATTAAAGCTGTGGTTACCAAACAGATTAATTTAATTGTCATTGGTATGATTTCATCATGACAGACCTGACCATAGTTGAGATGGACATACTTAGTGACTGACTTTTGACTGTCTCAAATTTTGTGTGTTAGAGAAGAAACTTAACTGATCTTAATAACAATTTACTGATATTTCTTTTCATTTATATAAATTTCAAGAAAAATACATAAATTTGGAAGATTTTTATAAGGTAATATAAAGGAAACCTATAGTTATGGTTCAAATAGATGGAAAAAAGAGGCTTCCTGTTATTTCAAAGTTAAATAATCAAACAAGACATCTTTACAAGTATCCAATATAATCATATCCACAATTTCTGTAAAATTTTAGCTTGCTTGTGTTGGGCTCCGAGCACTTTGATTGATAAGGAAGTGCATAGAACCCAAAGGCATCAGACTTATATAGATTAACGTACCACAACTTGAATAATGGCTTGTGCGTATGGCAAACCCATATGTACTTTTCAGGATGCTGAAATTACTTTGACTGACTTTCAAAACTTTTTTTAGTTAAACATTCTTAAAATACATATGCTGTTATCCAAAAGGGATACAGAAGGACAAAACTTTCTGTTTAAAGATAACTCTATAGCAGCTCTGAATATATGCTTTATTTGATACGGAATTAAGTATAAAGTTAGTTCATGATTATCCCAGCTGTTACCCTTTTATTGTGCTCAGTCTTTCATCTGTACACTCAGCTTTTTATACTTAGTTTGTATGAAAATAATAAATAAATATAATGAAGAACATTTTATATAGCTGGACAATTTTAAATGGTTTTATGAATAACAGCTGCACACAGAATTTACTTTAATTTAAACTATCAGGAACTGTCCATAAATTAGTACTTAATTTGGCAATTAGCTAGTTAACCCATACACAAAACCGTTCTATTAATAGACAGTGAAAATACATCTGAAAATATTGAAAGGCAAAGGAAAGCAAATGAGGGCTTCTATTGAAGTGAAAGATAGTAAAAGTAGCTGCAAAATGAAAATTTAGTGATTCAGACTAAGTATCTTTGTACAAAAATCTAGTGTGAGATATAGAAAATATTTTAGTTTATATTCTGCTCTCTAGCTTTTAATGCTGTTTTTGTAAGGTCTTACTCATTTTGTTCCCGTTAAATTTTGGACTGTTTTTTTCAGAAAGACTACATTGTCAAACTAATTTTCTGTATTTACCAGTATATATTTGACTTTAATTTCCAATTTGTGCCCTTTTTACAACTCAAATATGTGAACTCTCCCAGTTGTTTATCAAAGACTACTTGTGTTAGGAAGCAGCAGCTTTGATGTGACCCTTATCTGAATTGTTGTTGACAATGTAATATCTGTATTTTTCTAGCATGAATGAAGTCTAATTACTGTTTTTTTTCTACAGAGTTTCACATATTGGGTTTTTTTTAGGAGACCTATAATGTCATGTATTATGTCTATGGCTAATAATGCCATTGCTCATGAGCAAATAACAGAAAACTGGCATTTAATGGAGAAAGTTAAAATCAAAGAGCAGTTTTAAAAAGTATACAAAATGTATTTTCACATATATTATTTGAATGTCTAATCTTAAATAACATTATCTGTATACATAAATATTAAGGAAATTACTGATTTATTAACATAACATAAGGAACATTAAATTTCCATAGCTGATTTTCAAGGGAGATATGTGCCACATGACTATCACTTTTTCACACTGCTTCCCATACTGAGAAAAAATTCAGTATGTGCTTAAAAAATGGTAAAGGAACTACAAAATAAAAGCAAACCTGAGGAGAGCATATGAATTGCATAAATGAAAATTTCCAGAGTATGAAGTACAAAGCACATTCTCTAGTGCCAATTCCAGCACCTTGAAAACTGCTGAAAACTGTACTGTCAATCGACATTTAGGAGCAGTGGTGGAGGATAATAAAGAATATATGAATAAAAGTTATGGTTAATGTAAAAACATAAGCAATTAAAATCAGGCAGTTAGTTTTAAGAGACTAGCAGGAGGCAAATAAGAGAGAGGAGAGGTGATCCTGCAATAGAGAGAAGGACATAATTAAATCATAAGTAAAGGTGCTGTGGGTTGACTTTCAGATCTCTGATTTTAGTTAGAATAAATTGCTTCATGTACCTTACCACCTGCCATAAGTGAGAGCAAGTCACAGAATTCATCCCCGCCGTGTCTGTGGGATCTTGAGAAAAGGAGAACTCTAATAAACATGATCCTGGAACACAGATAGTGAAAAAGGCTGTCAACAAGCTGCCTGAAATTGCAGCGAACCACATTCAAAGTCCAGAAAGCCTCTTGTGTGTCTTTACTCACAACCATACAAGAAGGAAAACTGCCTGCAGTGACACCAAAGATCATTCTAGAACATTGTCGTATCTACAAGACTGACCAAAGGTGCATTCCTGACGGTTTGACTGGATGATCTTAGAGGTATTTTTCAACCTTAATGATTCTATGATTCTATGAAAAACATAAATATGGGGCAATTGTGGAGTGATACTTTTCTGAATACTTTCCCATCTTGGGTTTGTGCCTCAGGAATTTCGTGAATCATGCATAGCTCCCACAGAAAGTCAGAGGGATTTTTTTCTTTTCGCATGGGCTTACCACACTGCTTAGAAACTACATAAGCTTTCAACATCAATCACAGCTTGTGTGAAGAACTTACACTCTTGATGAAGGGAGTAAATGCATTGCACAACGTGTATTCCACAACCATCAATATCTTTAAGGGTCCCAATGTGCAGTCTAGTGAATATCATACAGTGGGCAGTAAAGAGTTGGAAACCAAACCTTACATTTCTGAGACTGCAATTTATGGATGCAGAATTACGTTTGCAGGACTTTCGGTTTTGAAATGCCAAGATACACCAATAACACAAAGTTGTCTGACAAAAGTGCTTAACAGAATATACAAGCTGCATCCCAAGATCATACAAATGATACCATAATAAAAATGCATCTGTACATGCATTACAGGTGGATAATCTGATGGCAAGGAAAAAAATCTGGTTTCGTATTACTATAGCACAGCATGAAATAAAAGCACCCAAGTACATACTCAGATACACAAGAAAACTAAGATTCAAAGTTAAAGACCAGTCAGACTTCACATAATTTGTTATATTCTGTTCACTCTTCACACTGAACCTGACCAACATTTCTTTCTCCAGAAAGAGAAAGTTGTGACATTGTATATGTTGGTTGGTTATTTTTTTCCCTGCACTCTCTCTCCTGCCAAAGTTCACTTACTTAGCAGTCTTCATATGTCACAATAAGAAAATAGTCAGTAGGTAGCACTTCATAGGAATAATGTGCCAGCTTGAGTCTTTTAAAGTGTAGCTTTGGAAAATGTTCCTTAAAGAGAAAAGAGTCATAGAAGATATATTAGCTTAGAAGCAAAATACTGCTCTCCTTCTACATAATTTTCAAAGAAGAGTTTCATATGTTTGGAACCACTGAGGTTTCAAAACAGTATGCTTTGCTTTTGATATAATACAATTCAATGTCAATAATGTTCAAAACAGAAACGTCCTGAATTTGTGTATATACAGAATAAGTTTCCCAAAACATTTTTGACAGTCAGTACATGCATTTTCATTAAGATATGCTGTCAGATTTTTTTTATTATTATTTTATTTTGTTACCAAAAATGTGTAAAAAAGGAATATGAAATGGGTTTACCTACCAAAAGTGAAAATGAAAGACACCAAAGATGTGCTCACATTTTCTTTTATGCTAATATTTTGTTTCAACTCCAAATAAACAGAGTTTCCATATAATACACCTGACATGATTATTAGAGCCTTCAGCAAGAGCAATTTCTTTCTTTGATGTAGTGTATTACAGATTGTATTGTTGAAAAGGGGAGAGGAATAAGGAAGAGGGAATGAACATCAGAGTAACCTATTTAAAAAATCCAGAATATATACAATATTTTCGTATCTATTCTAAGCAGAAATACCTATATGAAGATAGTCTAAATTCTATTCACAGTATTGTACTCTCAATGGCAGACTTCAAACCACAAAGATCCGGGTAACTGCCTCGGAATGAGGCAAGACCAGAGATATAACATTTGGCCCAGTATAAACCAGCCCTTAATCTATGACACCAGATCCAGACCCCCAGTAGGTTAAAGGTTCATCATTTAAGCTTTTATGCTGGTTTCCACCAAACAGAGGTCCTTGTTCTGAGACAGATTGCCAGAAAAAAGTCAAAACACAAATCTGGAGAAACATCCTCAATTATATGCTTTCAAAAGGCAAATTACACTTAAGACCACTCTTCAAAGAAAAGAAAATACAATAAAACGGCCTGTTAGTCAATCATATACCAATGATTATTAGCAACACTCCCTGAAAGTATTTTTAATAGTATTTTTAACAGTCACCCTCATGATCTCTCCGCTATTCACACCTCCATGCCAATATAAAGATGACATCAAAACTTGTTCCCAGAAAAAGCATATCGTGTTTTCACATTTCAATTTTTTACTATCCACAGTGAACCATCTAGTTGCTGTAGAATCCAAAATCAAATAATCTATTTTGTTGCTTCCATGTAGGATACCACAAATTACACTTATGTTTCATTAAATACATACATAAAGAATTATTGGAATTTGCCAGATATCATAGTTCCTGAACAAGAGAATTTTTATCATCAGGGCCAACTTTCTTTGAGATATCTATTTCTAGTGGGTTTGGACAGGCCAATTTATTAAGATTAATTTTCAATTTACCAAGATTAAATATGTGCATGTATTTACATTTGCTATTATGACTTTTATATGTTACAGAGAAGAAAGTGTATGTTAAGATAAAAAAAGAAACTATAGTTTCCATATATACTTTGCTATAGTGTCTGTAGATGTGTTATAGGTTCTTAGTCTTGATTCTGCAACAAAACAAGCAATTATGGCCCAATCACCTTTATATGCTTCAGTATCCACTGCTGGCTGTTATTCCACTGTCATCAGTACATACACCTAATTCATAGTAACTTACTGGAAATAATATCTACATACTGGAATATAACTATTAGTCTTTGTGCTGATGTAAAGAAATATGATCGCCAGATCCTAGGTTTTTTCCTCTCTCTTTGGGGTAAGTGATCACTTCTGCCTTTCCTCTCATGGGCACACAGCACTCAAGCTCTCCCTCTGCAGTAGGCAATACGGCATTGGGTTCCTCTGCTGCAGAGCTCCCAGACAACCAGGTGGGAAGTTCAGCACGACTCCGAAAAGGCTGTGGGCAGAAAATTAGCCTGTATGCTTTCCTGGCACACTCTGCTTCTTACCTCTGCATGATACTGGGTTTAATTTTTATCCAGCCTTAGCTCTAACTGAAAACAGCTTGGTCTTATGTCCTCAGGCCCTCTTGTCTCAAGAAAAGGTCTCATTTTTATGAGAGGCTTATGATGCTGAAATCCATTACCTCCTTTTTTCTTTTGAACACTTCCAAAATAAGAGGCCTTGTTACAAGAATGCTGAGTCTGACTCAGAGCAAGTAGGATATTCTATTATTCTCTTAACTATTCTCATAAAAGTAGTTCCCTAACTTCCAAGCTATGACATTGTCAGCTGATAACAGATGAAGCTTGTAGCTCTAACAGATTGCATAGAGCTAGAAGCATTTCTGATTTGAAATCAAGGAAGGGAAAATCACTCCATGAAAGATGACCTTTTTAAGCAAGGAGAAAAAGCATCAGGATGATATAACAGATTTTGAAGGAATTTAACTGCCCTAGGTGAAGCAGAATCTAAAAAGATACTTTTTTCCCTTATATTTTCATTATACCTAGTGTTTTGCTCTCTTTTCGAAATGTTTGTCATCCTCGAGCAACAACTGAGGGTTTTTTTGGCAAAAGAAAATATCAGTTTTGCTTTTTAAGCAAGGGGACTGTGCTAGTTGAAGAGATATACCTGCTAAACAGACAACTAATAAAATCTTGACCTTACAGGTGAAATTAATTTTATTTGCAACAGAATTACACTAAGGCTATAATTTAATAAAATTTATTTAAAAAAATAAATTAACTAAGGGATAGTGAAAAGATTAGAGCTATTTTAAATATCAGTGGGAATCTAGAAGGACATTTAAATTGACTTTGATCTAATATTCAGAAATGGGTTAAACCCATGACTTAAAAATGTAGAAATTTGATTCTAAACAACAGTGAAAACATAAAAATATTCAAATTATAGCAAAACAAAAGTTTGTTGAGGTAAAAATTTAAATGTGTAAAAACAAATTAGCCATTGTTTTATACCAAATAAAATGATGAATGCTTTTGAATATAAATTTTAAATGATCTTTTAAAAAAAAAAATGCAACAATTACAGCTGATTAAATGAAATCCAATATAATAAAAGACCATGACTTGCATGTGGAAGAGTGGTATTACCATTTCTGAACTGGTTATTAGGACTTTTATTTAAGGGAATTATGTCTAGCATAGAATTGGATTACGGCAGTTATTCTACTTTACACACAGAGATAATAGCAGTGAATATGTTCTATTCAGGTTTTTTTCCTTTTCAAGTTTTGCTTGGTAGATGGTGATTTATTTTAAATTTTTATTATTTTAGACATAGTATTTCTATTTTAAAATTATTTAGATATCTTATATAGTGGAAAATAGTGACAAACAATGTAAATATGAATATGATTTATAGTAGAATTCTTTTTATAATTTTTATATTTTAAAATAATTTCAGTTTAGTGAAACTCATATTCTTTTACTGGTGATACTTTCCTCATAATATGCTTAAGCCCAAAAACAAAGTGGTATAATGAATTTGAATACATTTCCTGTTTAACCTATGAAATTCCTCAATTTTTTTTAATCATTTCTTCCTTTTTTTATCATCTGTTTTAACTAGATAATGCAGATGGCAGTTCTTCTAACCCCTCTCCTTACTTCTCCAAGAATTGAAAACTCAATCATTTCATGATCGCTGTGCCTAAGACAACCTCCCGCCGTAACATCCCCCACAACCCCTTTTCTATTCACAAACAACAGGTCCAGCAGGGTGCCTTCCCTTGTGAGTTACTTTACTAGCTGTGTCAGGAGGGTGTCTTACACTCGCTCCAGGAACCTACAGGACTATTCCCTCTCTGCTGTATTGCTTCTGGGAAGCTGAAGCCCCCCCCTGAGCACGAGGAGAAGCGAACATGAGACTTCTCATGGCTGCCTATGGAATATTTTATCTATCTCTTTATCCTATTTGGGTGGCCTGTAACAAACTTCCACCATGGTATCTGCCTTGTTTGCCTTCCGCTTGATTCCATCCATAAACACTCCAACCTATTGTCACTATAACTCTTGATGTACTCCCTAACATACAAGGATACCCCACCACCTCTCCTTCCTTGTCTATACCTTCTGAAGAGCTTAAACCCATCCATTCCAGCACTCCAGTTGTGTGAATCATCCCAACACATTTCCATGGCAACAACTATATCATAGTTCCCTCGTTGCACAATGGCTTCCTGTTTGTTGCCCGTGCAGCAGGCGTCAGGGTAGAGGCACTTCAGCTGGGCTAATGCCTTTGCCACCTTTCTGCAGGGAGAAGGCCTAATTCCTACATGGCCGTTCTCAGGTGCAGAAATACAAGCCTTGCTTGCCTGAGAAATTCTCTGGGCTTTGTGGAAAATAACATTTAACTTGCTTCCATTCATTAAATGTACTTGATACTGCTGATCTGGCTAAATCGGTCAGTTCTTCTTAAGGCATAATGGCCACTAGCTTAACAGCAGTGCAGCTTACAGCTGTCCATCCATTCACTAATGAACATGTTCATGTTTGTCACAGTGTCAAACCTTCTGAGTTAAACCACTGAGAGAAAACAAGTCCTCAGTTACATCCATGCAGCTCTAGGTCGCTTTATGGTGCCATTATATCCTGGGAAAACAAACAGTGCTCAGATGATAGCACGGAGGCACACCTGAAAGCTCTGGGCTGCATCTACCCCCTGTTAATTTCTTAAGGTATACATGGGGACAAAAAAAAAGCACACATGAACTGTTCCACCTCTTTCTTGGGGTTGAGAGACCAAGAAGTGACAATATACACATGACCATTTATTGGCTTCAGATACAGGAAAAGTAAAAGAGGTTGACCTGAGACTACGTGACCAATGAAACCATTAGCAACTGGTTCAAACCCTGAGAGTTAGAAAGCAAAAAATAATGAACACATTATCACCTTAGAGGGAATACACCCAGAAATATGTGGAATGTTGAGTCCCAGGTGGCATTACCAGGTCGCTATCCAGTAATAATTTCCAACATGTAATGATAATGATTAACAGTTTTAATTATTTCGAAGCAACACTGGATAAAGTTATTTTTTTCAATATATTCTTATCAAGTAATTCAGTAGTTGCCAGAAAGCAGCAGGGAAAATAGTTTATTGTAAATAAATGGAATAATCCTTATAGAATTAATAATACTGCGAGAAGTGAGGGCATATGTATGAAGAGCCATGTTTCAGGAATATTTTACATTCTCCTTTTATCCATAAAGAACATAATTCAAAAGCAATTTTATAGCTTAGATTGTCAGAAATCTGACTTAAGCAGCTTCCTGCCTACAGAAATGTATATAGAAATGGACACATATATAGATAACTATGATCTCAGCTGTGAGCAAGCTGATGCCTCTATAAAGCACTTGTGGAGCTGTGCAGAGATGTAATCTGGGCCAAGACTGTTGTATTCCAATGCAATGGAAACATTTCCTTCTCCTTATGTAGAAAGATTGTTTGGAGATGTCCTTGAACCTTCTATTAAAGATCCTTTACAAACAAATTAAGGACAACTATATTCTGCATTCTCTGCTGAGCAGGAGTTATTAAGTCTGAATAGCTTTTGAATGCATTCACATGAGTATTAATGCTACATAGCTGATCCCTCATTGCTTTGGGAATACAACTATGCTTTTGTGGTAGTAATGTTCCACACAATCTTCAATACTTATCTATGCCATTTAAACATAATATAAACACAACTTGCAATTAGAGGAGCGTATCTAAGTGTATTCTGTATTATATGGATATGTTATCTATTAGAGGTTATAAAAGATAAGGTAATAAAAATGCTATATTAACAAAATGGAACAATTTTACAATGGATTTCTGGGCATTTTGCCTTTGGTCTTCGCAACAAAAGGAAAAAATCATCTGTGGAGAATAATCTTCAATGCGCTTTTCCCTGTTAAAAGGGCTAATTTTTACAAGAACTGAATAAATTATTTGACTTTGTCCAAGTTTATCAATATTATTTTGTTATTAATCAGTAGAGGAGGTGTTAAGGAATTTTACAGTAAGTATTTCTCATGCATTCAATATTGGAACTTTAGTCAGGTGTTGTTCTTTTATCACTTTGTAGAATGGCTTGTTAGATGTCTCATTTTAGTAAATGTGTCATAGGTTACGTAACATATAGTTCCATACCCTGCACCATTTTCTATGGAGCTTGTGTATTTATAGCTATTATAGTGTACCCTGAAAAAGACAGAAAACATTGAAGCAAACTGGGAATTTCTGTCTTTGTTTGCTGGCCTTTCATTCAGCAACCTATAACATCAGATGTGTAATATTAAAAAATAATCAATAGCAATAGCACTAAATTGCTCTAAGTGCAAACCAATATTTGATGTTCGCTCAATACATAAATGAAATGTTTCTGTTATTTACAGTTGAAAATATTCTACAGACATTAACATCATATTGAAAGGTGAAAATATATTTTTGAAATAGTAACTTTAGAATTCTTATTTTTA